>JAOEHX010043489.1:0-10018 GCA_025448015.1 Bolborhynchus lineola | reverse complement strand
GCTGACACAGCTATAGCTGCCATCCTCAAGATTTTACTACATTTGGTCTATAGCAATGAACCCTGTGTACAGCAAATATCACCTTCATCCAACTAGATTTTAATCCTTCTTCACATACTAGTGAAGATAATGCTGATGCTGTTTCTTTTACTTTCTGATGCAAATCCTGATCACCCTCTCAGTCCTGGTCTTAACAGATTAGATTTCTAGGACCTGAGTCTTAGTACTGTTCAGTGTGCTGAGGAAAGATTTTAAACTCAGGCCCTGTATAAAATCTATACTTGAGTTAAATAAATTAAAACTGTACCAATACTTCCAGACCAAATGCTGGTTCATAAGTGAAGTAGATAACTTGATATGCATAATACCGTGCATGGGAATACTCATTTAAATGTTAAATAGTTTAGCTTCCCACTGAGTGGTTTTCAGGTAATTCAGTGTAGTTAAGATAATATATCAACTGCCTCTCTGCCTCAGAATCAGTGATGCTAGTGGCAGACCACATGAGCATTTAAAATGAAAGCCGCTTATGACATTCAGAACATTAATGTCCTGGCATCAGTATAGGCTTAATCTTGTTCATTTGAGTCCAGCTGTAGGAAAGTCACTTTGGTTCAGGAACAAACTGGCTCTTGGCAATAACTGCATTCATATTGGAGTCAATCCAATTTAGATATCTGGTAACTCTGGTGTAAACACCAGGCTTGTTTTTCTTTGCACAGCCATCTCCCCAGCTGACAATCCCGTAAAGCATCATCCTGCCATCATATTCACAGATCATGGGGCCACCAGAATCTCCCTGACAACAGAAAAAGAACATATTAGTCCATTTTCCACAGATGGAGCCTTTGTAACAGGGAGCCTACAATTGTTTTTCTAAAGTGAGACAAGCTAGTAAATACCCACAAGGTAAAGCTTGGATTTTCAAGAATGCTGCATACATGGAGCAGAAGGGTCAGCATCTGCTGTGACTTGAAAAATCTGTAGCATAAGTACTTTTCTAGCCCCATCCCAGCAGGGAAAAGAAAAAGTAGTTACCTTGCACATAACACTTCATCCTAAGTTTATAATCACATATAATAGGCTAGTGATACAAGGTTTAAGACCACATACCCAATTCTTTATAGAATCAATTGTCCTCAAGTCCTTATGGACAGGGAGACAACATTTATCCTTTTTACTTGCTCACATGGCCATTCTGCCCACTAAGGCCACAGGGAAATAAATGTAATATTCAGGAATCTTCAGAGGGGCTTAGCACCCCCTGTAATCCACCTTTTATCCCTCTGGAGACCTATAGTTCATATTAAGTGCAAGCTGAGACTGGAATAGTTGCTGTATTCCTCTGATACTTATCTACCAGCCTATTGCTTTAGTAGGTTGTAAATAAAGCCTTGAACAACAACAGTGGCTGAGACACCACACTTCTTGTGTCTCCAAAGGCTGTCTGAAGAGGTAACACTTCACTCTAGGTCCCAACCCTCCTCCATATTTGGCCACACTACAGATTGACTCCAATGGATGTACTAAATTCCTACTACATAGAGAGACTCTTCTGACTAGTGGAGTTACAGATACCAGCAGCTGATGCCCATAGTGTACATGCATCCAAAATTACTTGGAAGCTTAAACAAACCAGTTTTACCTTGCATGCATCAGTCTCCCACATGGGATCTCCAGCACAGACCATGTTGTCAGTAACTCTGATACTGTCATAGTACTCATACTTGCATTTTCTTTGTGATATTAAGTTTACAGTGGCTGACATCAGTCTTTGAGCATAGTAGATGTCATCTGCAAATAAAAGATTACTTATTTTCACCATCCAAGACAAAAAGCCCCAACCAACAACAAAAACAAAACACCCCAGAACACCCACTTTCAGCTCTGAAAAGAGATTGTATAACTATTTCATTTTCAATTGGAGACTCTTATTTCCAGCTTAATTTCACTGTTAGTAAGTTGTAAAGAGAAAAAGCAAGCCAAACACAAGCTATAAAGCTGAGATTTCAGAGAAGGAGTTTGATAGTTTGTGAAGGAAGTTCTGTACAAGTGCAATCCTTTGTTAATCCTCCAACACAGCTTTAAGTTTTCCTACTCCTCACCACATCAAAAATGAAAATATTGATGTGTTACACATCTTTGCTTACTTTATATGACTGTAAATAAGCAGCATGAAATAGGAAATGCCATGGATAACTACAGAAGAGGATAGCAAAGAGTCTTCAAGGTAGGCACAGGGAGCACATAGAATAATAGAACAGAATCTTGTAATCCTTTTCAGATCATGCTATATAAACACCTGTTCCCATATTGTGGAAGTAAAACTTCAGAAAGAAGTAATTCACTTACAAAATTCTTGTTTCCCATAGCCAGCTATTTCACACCGGGTATTGTCTGCTAAGTAAAGGTTCCTCTCTGGCAAGCAGACTGTTCTGACATATTTGGATTCTACTGCACACTGTCCAGAAGTTGTTCTTATCCTTATCAAAGCTACAAAACAAGTCAGAGAAGACAGATTTGTAAACTAAGTTTTCCTCCCCATCAAATTCTCTGATAGGAGTATTAGATAATGAGAATAGTTTCAACTGCAGTTCTAGTTACATATGGTTCTTCTCATTGCTTTCGGAATTACAGTGGATCATTATTAATAAAATTAATTTCCCTAGCACTAGAATTGGCAAAGATTCCATCTTGAACATCCTTCCTGGAAGGATAGGGGCTGATAGCTCAGGGAAGATATTTCTACAACTGCATTTCCAGATATTTTAAAACCTCAGTTTCCTGTCTGGCTGTAGGTGGTGGCATCTGCTGAAGAGGCAGTAGTTTATACTGTACTTATCACCAGAAAGGCTTAATAAATTAGTCTGAGTCATTTTCCTTAGCAGCGGGTATTTGGAAGGGGTAGCGGAGTTCCAAATGTCAATTTCAAGAGTGCAAATTCCAAAGATTTCTCTGACCTTTAAGCCTCCTGATCTCTAAGCCTTTGTTGGCTTCGGGATAAGTTTATGAAAGCTAGAAAGACTTAAAGTCCAGATTAATTCTAGATAGCCTTGGAAAATGTGGTACTTGATATGGCATTTCCCTACTATATGATGAAACCTACTATGCATGCATTTTTCTTTGTTCTCTATACATACTGTGATCTCTGTAGACACAGAATAAGATACAAGTGGGATGCTGTCACCAGTGCTTATAGAAGAGCCATGCCTTACAGAAGACCAGAGATAAGATAGGCTTAGAGTTGACTGCGTACCAAATAATGCATCAGACATGTCACAAACCAAATTTACACAAGGGAAAAAGTTGCTCTTTGCACAAGCCTAGTTCTCAGAGGTGCTTAGCGCCTGTTCCACTTCACCTGATCTCTGGTTCTACTTCTTTTAGAAAATGTATGCCATAATTATACAGCCTTGGGCTGCCCTCAGTTTTTTTAAAGGCTCATATTAAGATGATACTTACCAATATCATTGTCATTGCCACCTGTATCATCTGTAAAGTCAGGGTGAGAGATGATATCATCAACCATGAACACTTGCTCCTTATTATCAGTAACATTCAGCATGGACTTCCCAAGGACTACTTTGTAAGCTGATTTTTTTGACCTGAGTGAGAGTAAGGAGATACATGAAGTTTACCAGTTTGAGAGCAAGGTCAACAGCTTTCCTCAAGAATAAAATCCACCCATAAGAGTACTGTTCAAGAGCTCTTCACCTCTCAGGATAACTAAAATTTGCGAACAGCACATGTTCACAAAAAAACCTGAAACCCTAGCTCCAGTTTTGACTAAAGCTGTTTAAATTGCATTATCCACCAGAGTGTTATTATGTTGCTATAGCTGCTTTTTGCTGCACTTGAACCCCCAGAGGCTTAATGTTTACAACTACTTGTGTGATTTTGCTCAAGAGTATTCTTACTATGGTATATTTTGAAAAGTTGCTCAGTGAGCAGCATGCAAAGAAATCACCTGAAGAAATTAGCAAATAAGAAGGATGTGGAATGGTAAACTTACAGACTATGAAAACAGTGTGCTGCTGTAAGCACCCAGCAAGGGTCAATGAGGCTGCCACCACACAGGAAATGGTCAATGCCCCGTATGTTTTGGAAGATGCCAGCTACCCAGGGCTGAGACTCAACTTCTGCCTGGCTTCCACCAACAATCTTGTAGTACTTGTTCATGCTTCTTTGACCACATGCATGCCCTGCAAAAACAAATTTTATTCAGATATTCTTAACACTGCACTAACCTTGTGCTATTAAAAATACTAATTGTCTTGAAATTGATGTTACTTACCACACTTTCCCATGTTGCAGGGTGTTTCCTGAATGGCGAATCCCTTTTTGGTGTAGCACCAGGGGCTGTCCCTTCCATTTGGGTTTCTGCAAGAGAAAGGAAGCATTCTTTTCATAAAGACAGAATTCTAAGGTACTACCATTTTTTAGAACAAATTAAGTGTCCTGTGAAGGCCAGAAGTGTTCTGCTGCAAGATATGACAGAAAATTTACAACTACCTATTACTGTTCCAGGCTGGGAATTTTGCAGTATGATCAGCTTCAGTGGAAAGCAAGAACTCCAGAGAGTCACATTCCAAATACTTTTAGTAAAAAAAAATAAAATCTTTCCACATGTACCATCATGTGAGGCACTTTTAGGGCTCTGACAATAGAAGTCATTCCAGGAACAGCAATGCTTTTCTTACCTGCAGTAGTTGTGTTTGCCTAGACCAAGCTGCAAAGCATCCCTCATATGAGCATGGTAATAACCCCTCCTGATTACTGAGGGAAGGTCCCATGGCAGGCATTCATCTTCTGTTGCCATTCCTCTGTAATCCTCTCCATTCTTGGTGTAACACATGCTAGTGGTGTCTGACAAAGTAAATTTTGTTAGCAGCATATTCTTATTCTTGATTTCTCTGAGGCAGAAATAATGTATGGATACTTTAAATGAGAAGGAAGTTAATTCAGTACACTTTATTACAGACTGTGCAAAATCTAGACCTGTTATATATTTTTATTAAATTTGTTCTTTAAGAATTTTGAGTATCAAAAATCTTATGCTTTAAAGCATACATATTCCTCCTTTAATGGTTTCAGTTTACTTCACAAAATAATCAGCTCTTCTGCTTCTGAACAATCCCAAACAAGTTTGCTTTTTTCACCCCAAATTAAAACACTCGTGAAGTTGGCAACATTTGTGAAAAGACAGGGACAAAAGTTAGAGATACCAATTTTGCTGCAATATTAGTTATTTCTGTTCACTTAGTCAGCATAAGCCCTAGATTTCCAGTTATGTGCTTATGGATAATACTTTCACTTGGCATTTTGTATTGTTGATTTACCCATCTTTTTTTATCTTTTCAATCAATTTTGTGTTTAGATAGATACTCTACCTAGTTCACAGTTAATCCCAGTGTATCCTTCCGGGCATACACAACGATTAATTCCACTAAAGAGGTAATAGGTAATGCAGGTTCCTCCATTCAAACAATGGCATTCTGCAAGTAAAAGACATCACTAATTAGAGACAAAACATATAAATGATGAAGTAACGTAACATGTAGTTGCAAACCAAGTTTTAGATGTTTAAGTACCATGAAGAGTCTTCCCCTTACACCAAGACGTGCTTGCAAGATAAGTTATTTTCAGGCTCAAGCAGGTACTTACCCTTGTGATCTGATCTGTGTTTATATGGGAGCTTGTAGTAGTACTTCTTGCTATAAAACTAAGGGAAAAGAAAAAAAAAAAGAGTTAAGGGAAGTTTTGTCTATATGGTTTGATTATCTACCCTACTGCATACCTGAGCAAAGCAGAATTGGGAAGGGCAAAGAAAACCCACAAAACACCTTCCTAAAAGCCCTAGAAGTCTGGTGCACTGCATCAAGTTATCATTGTAGTAATTTCTGCAATAAGGATCTGAACAGCTGATCAGTGCCCCTAGAACAGGCACAGAAGCTTTCCCCTCTCAGACACCAAACATGAAACATTCTCCAGCTGCCTCTGTCATTTCAGTGACCTTGGTGCTTCACATCTGTGCCACAGAACAAAAGCCAGTAGATTTATTGTACAGTAGATTCTTGCCCTGTAATTCAGTTCCTGCCTCTGCTTCTCAGGCTAAATATTATATTCTCCATGGAATTAAGATTTGGCCTTTAGTATACTTCTCCCAGAGGTCAAGTGGGGCTGTCTGAGCTAAACCAAGTAGTAGTAACAACATAATTCCATAGTGTTGGCGAATGGCTCTGCTGATAGGTATGAACTGGTCAAATCCATATCTGTTACTCCTCTTTCAGCATCACACTTTCAAGTAGGGCAAGTGGAAATTTAGTTAAGGCCCAATACCCAACTCCATGAAATATCAAGTTTTTAGTACTCAGTGTCCAGATCTAAATTACATTAAAAAAAAAAAAAGCTAAATTTCTTATTGCATGAAATCTTTACTGTTTAAACGCTAGCAGACATCTTAGGGTGGAGCAGAACCAGAAGCAAAACTAGAGGTTTCAAAAACACGTTTCCTGGAGGTATATGTACAGCAGATGCATATGTACAAGCAAAGGCAGCAAAAAACAAACCTCAAGTCAAAAGCTGCTACATCACCCAAAGCAGAAGTATAATTAAAACCAGAAGTGGTTCCAAGTGGACACCCCCTCCACCCACCAACATCTATTTCAAAACTTACAGACTCTAGTCCCGTGACAAGCAAGCCCAGGGTTACTGTGAGGAAGATGAGTAACTTCATGTTCTTAGTTAACGTCTCACTTCGTTCCTCTTCTATCCCTAATATTTTGAATCTGAAAATAGAAGAGGAACTTTGCGTCATGTCACAGCTTGCAGTGCCAGCTTGCTTGCTTCTGTTGTCTTCAGCTGGTTTCAGAATAAGTCACAACAAAATTGACAGAAGCATTAAGCACATTAAGCATTGACCTGCTGTAGAATATCTGCTTATTATTTCCATATATTAAAATAGAAGTTATCATTTGAAGCTTTTTCTGCATGTTTAGCAATACAATCAGACTTTTTGTAGAGTTTCAATGAGGCTGATAAAAGGAAATTTGAAGCTTGGAAAAGATCCATTTTCAGTTTCAGCAGTTTGGACCTACACAGTTGGAAGTTGGCAGATGTATTTAGCTGCTGTCCTGCTGTTAGCACCTGTTTAACTAATTATCACCACCCATCCACATAAAGGCTATGAAATAGAAAGCTCCTTTTCTCATTACCTCTATAGTGGCTGACTGTGCATTGTTGATGCCCAGCACTTGCATAAGCCCAGACACCTCACCGGCTGCCTCTGGCCACTGCAAGCCCTTGAAAGTCTGCTCTTTGTGTTACCCCACTGATTTACAGGATTAGAGAGGCTTGGAACATATTCTGTCTGGATTTCTTATATGCAGCTGGATCTTCTAGCCAAGCATATATAGCAACCTTCCCAGATGTGACTTTGACTTTAAAAAACTCTAGCTTTTTAAAAAAATAGCTAAAGAGAGCTATGAAGCGACAATACATCTTATCTACTTTTTAAGTTGCAATACAAGCCACGGTTTTGTGGCTTTTTTGGTTTATTTTTTTGTGGTTTTTTTTTTTTTTTTTTCTTGTCAAAGGGCCCTCAGCTCTAGATAACTGGAAAATTTGGTTTTTAAAAGATTCCATAGGAATCTTGGTTCTTTTTAGATCAGCAAGCAGTGAATGCAATAGGAGAGAGCATGCAGAGACCTGCTCCACACTGCTTTAGAGGTTGCTATGAGGACTAGTTCTAGCTTTGTCCTGCAGATTGAATACTGCTGCTTGGAGCACATGTCCCAGTTGGGTTTTATTTGGGAAACATACATTGCAAGTACTCTAAAGCCATTCATTGGGGGGCAAGCTGGAGGGAACCAAAACACAAGGAATAGGAAAATCATTGGATTCACTTGAGGAAACCTGCCACAATCCAAACCAAAATGCTAATGTAGATGGAGCCTCTGCTCACAAAGGGATTTCATTAACACAAGAAAGATCATGATTCAGGACATGCACACCTTTCAGAATCAGTTGCAATTGCAGCAAAACATATTTTTGCTTTAACATTACTTATACTAAGACAATTATCTTCAGCATAGTTGGCAGCTCTGCAAGTAATTTGCCCTTTGTTACCATAATTAGCTCCCCAGGCCTAACCGTGGCATCACAGAGAGCCATACTGCAAATTTCTCGTGAAAATGACACTAAACAGTAAAACACAGAGCAGATCTCCCCACTGCTGAGGCACCGCATCACATAGGAGGTTCCCCCTCTTTTAACTTAAAAAACAAACGTTTAATTCTGCCTGTCCTCGGCCTGGCGCTGTTATCCTTAAATCGCAATCGGGTTCCAGGAACACGGCACTTACCAACGCGGGAGCCGAGCGACAGCACAAGGACGCCGATGCGTAACTGCAGGTACGGTGCGAGCGCGGAGCGGCGGCGCCGGCACTGCGCGGAGCGGGCCCTATAAAGGCCGGAGCCGGGGCGGGTCCGCCGCTGCCACCTCCCTGGGGCGGAGCCGTGCCGGCCGCCCCCCGAGACCTGCGAGTGTTTCGGCGCCGGTGCTGCTGCAAACACGGCGCCGCTGCAGTGACTCAAGGGGGGAATTTTAAATGCCGCTCGTTTGGTTTCGGGGGGCGGAGGAGAGTGGGGAGAGCAAACAGCTTTGTTGGAAGTTGCGGTTCTGCGAGGGGCTGCCCTGGGGCGGTCAGTAATACTTAAAAGCATTAAAAGAGATGTGACAGCTATGAGAAAAATAACTTGTGTTGAAACATGCCCAGAGATACGAACAAGGGTGATGTATTTTTGTTTATATGGGGCTACCCATAATGAGAGAAGTACAGATGATTTAATAATTGCCAAAGGATTAAATTGATTCAGGTGTGGGTTAAGCACAGCCCACTGGGAGGGGGTATTGGGCTAGAATGTGTTTTCGGAGCTGCTGCCAGCTAAAACACGAAGCATCTGGGGCTGCAGAGCATTCCTCCTGCCAGCTGGAATTTGTTAGGGCACTGGGTCACAGCCGGGGCTGAACTCATCTTCTCCACAGCTAGTTACAGTTCCCTTGACGTTGAGCAATCTTCTGTTCCCAAGAACTTGGTCATGACTTTCCCATAAATTCTGTCTTCCAAACAATATTCAAAATGGACTGGTTTCATAAGAGGTGGATAGGAGGACTAACAGGTGTCTATATGAGAGCACATTTCTGTCAAATGTGATTTTTCACATTGTCCTGTGATGGTGTAGCACTGCAGTGAGTAACAGTCAACCGGTGCTTAGTATTTGTGGGTATACTCACAGACTTTAGCTTCAGGTAGTATAGGTGATTAGGTTGAGGCAGGCTTTCATAGACTGTGTAGTCAATGAAGAGTGTTTTCTTAAGAGGCTGGACCAGAGCAAGTTCTGACCCGTTTTTCTCTCAAGATGAATGTTTTCATAACTGGACAATTCAGAGCTTAAAGAGACCGCCTTTCTATGTTTGGTATCTAGCTTCACTGGTGTGAGTATGGCTTAGTTTTCTTCTTTCCTCTCCATTTATCATGTAAGGATAGTACAAGGGGTAATGGCTTTAAACTGAAAGAGAGTAGATTTAGATTAGATATAAGGAAGAAGTTATTTCCTATGAGGGTGGTGAGGCACTGGCAGAGGTTGCCCAAAGAAGTTGTGGATGCCCCATTTCTAGTAGTTTTCAGGGCCAGGCTGGATGGGGATTTGGGCAACCTGGTCTAGTGGAAGGCGTCCCTGCCCATGACAAGGGGGTTGGAACTGGATGATCTTTAAGGTCCCTTCTAACACAAACCATTCTATGTAGAGCAGTTGATGTTATCTACCGGGACTTGTGCAAAGCATTTGACACTGTCTCACATGACATCCTTGTCTCTCAGTTGGAGAGACATCAATTTGATAGGTGGACCACTCGGTGGATAAAGAAGTGGCTGGATGGCTGCACGCAAAGAGTTGTGCTCAATGGCTCAATGTCCAGCTGGAGGCCAGTAATGAGTGGTGTCCCTCAGGGATCGGTG
>JAOEHX010043488.1:13801-48847 GCA_025448015.1 Bolborhynchus lineola | reverse complement strand
TTATCTCAACCTGTGGGAGTTGCATTCTTTTGATTTTCCATGTAGCAAACTGCGTGGCTGATTTACGGCCTAAACCACGACAGCGTTTTAAGATTACAAAGAGGAAAGATTAATTTTCTGCTCTTTCCATCTTCAGTGAATGTCATTTCAGTCCCTATTTCACTAGGTAATTTAATAAACTGTGTCACCTCCTCAGTGTCTAATTTACTAACAGCTACGCGGCCTTTTCACCATGCAGTTACTCCCCATATGGGAAGCAGAAAACATCCAAACAGTTTTCTTTGCACATAAAAATGCAAAAGGGATATTTATATTTAAACAAAAAACAAACAAACAAAAATACCCAGTCTTCCCAATCCCTCAGAAGCTGATGTTACAGAGTGGCCTGCATGCTGAGGTTTTTGCAGAGCTTCTTAAGTTTTTCTTGCTGCCTGACACCTTCAAAAAGTGCCTTCGAGTTGACTTTGGGCAAAGAGCAGTGTGTGAGGATGTATATGCTGCATGTTTTAGAGCTGTAAACCTGTTTCTACTAAAGCGTGCAGTAGTATTCCTCCTTCAGATCACAGAAAGGATCTGTGCTGCTCAAGCATTTCCATAGAAGTGGATTGAATTTATCCACCTTGATATTAACTACAGCCCACCAAAATATCCAGCAAAATGATGCTGCAGACACTGAGTTAGAGAAAGTTATTCTGATTAGGATTTTGGCTTACAAAATTTCATTAGGTCACAGAAATACAGCAGTCACCCCATTAAATACTTTTCTTGCAGTGATAAGCTGGAACAATTTCCTTGTATTCTTCTCTTCTTGCTTTTAGGCACATTTTCTCATTATTGCTTATGACTTACTGCTTTGTAAATGGACACATAGACTTAATTTCTTCTTGTATTATTATAAATTAAAATCATCATCAGAATGACACAAGGAGGATGTCACTTCCCTTAAGGAAGCTGAAAATATTTATTTGGGTACATCGGTATCATCACGTACATGTTCTTATTGCTGAGTTCTCACTGTGACTGCTCAACAGCATCAGAGGTTAGTGGGGATAAAATAAAAAATCTCAAGCAACTCTAAGGATAGTGAGGATTTCATCCCACTTTTATCCAACCTGATCCCACAGGCCCTATGTGGGTTTTGGCATGTTATTGTATAAATAATACTACATCTCCCCTCTGTAGGCATTTGCACGATTGCTCATGCTCTCAGACATGCTCCCTTTCATTCTTCAGGGAGCCGTGACATATGGCTGTCTCATTTCCCCCTCCTTCACTGTCCCACTGCAACCTAATACATTTCTGCCAGTGTATAGACTGTAAGGAGCACTTCTCAATATTGAGAAGGGGAAAAAAATAATTAAACTTCATAAATGAGACCTGTGTAGGCTACAGAAATAGAGCATTCAAATTTAGATGATCTGAATGTCTATGCCTGAATTCCTGCTGGTTTGTTGGGATATTTTTCCCCTCTATAGTATCCCAAAAGAGTTCCCCCTTTCTGCATTTCTGGTCCGTAAGACTCTGTCTTCACTCAGATTCTGCATGTGTTAATTTCTGCAGGATGCTGAACAGTCAAAAAATTGTCATAACTCAATTAAAAAAAAGTAAATTTCTGCCAGACTTTTATCAACCCCTTTCCTTTTTTATCATCTTCCATCACTTGGTCTTATTACAAATTGAGGTGCAGGCTTTTCTGAACTGTCTTCTCTGTAAAACTTTTTAAAATACACAATTATTAAAAATAATTGTAAACTGATAATAAAAATCCCTTCACCTTTCAAGAAAGCTCATTCTCTGGAGCATTTTACTTCTTCTGCAACCCTCACCTGGAGTGGCAGTAGGTACGTCTGAAACACTCCCCAGTTTCTTAAAGACAGAGGGAAGAAACTGGAGCAGTACATCTCAGAAAACACTAAAAGACCATGCACAGGATGAGGAATAATGCCTGTTGAGGAATATTGTCCAAGACATACAAAACAGCACCTTTACAACCCAAATCTTGGCAAAGCCAGAGCCAGCACACAGGAGGGGCTACCACATGGGGAGCAAAGGAGAACAACTTCAGGATTTGTAGGAATTCAAGACAAAGAGTATATATTTTTCAGCTATGAAACCTATCACATTTTTCTGCTGTGAGGCCCATCACAGCACTTTCTCATTCTTGCAAAACCACAGGAATGAAAGGGCCTTCATGATCACTTGCTTCTCTGAAAAGGAGAGTAATACTCAAAAAAAAAAAGAGCTGCCATACTTGTCAGTTATATTTCCTCGGAATGATCAATATAGGCAGCCTGCAAATAGCATTGTTGCTGTGAAATGGGGTTCTGACATATAGGAAATATTTAATCCCAAATATTAAATTCCAATGATTCATTCTGCTGAGAAAGAGGTGAAAAGATACACAGCAAGAAGAATTAAGTTCTTGATGAAATACCTGCTCCAAGGTTCCTAATGGGAAACAACACAACTGACCAAAGTCTCCTGAATTCCTGCAGTATAGTACTATGTTGAGCAATGACTATGCCCTTAATTTCTCTTGAACCAACTAGAGGGTTCCTAGAGGAGCACAGAGCCACTTTCATTTGTTGCGGAAAAAACACAGTTCCAGATCTCAAATATTTCTACCTCCTTTTGTTGTGCTGTGGTGCTCTCAAGATGAGCAAAATATTCCCATTTGCTTCTAGGAAGAGCCTTTCATTGCCCAACCTTTGCCATGAAAATATTGACTAGCTTTTATTTAATCTCCTTTCTGAAGGGCTGACGATTCAGACTAGAAAAACATTCAAGTTCCATATGCTTGGGACTCTAAAGTCAATAAAACAAGAGGTCATAAATTACAGCAGGCAGAGGCTTCTTTGTTTTTCCACCATGCAGACAACCAAACATTGTCTGAGGGTCCACCTAACACTCCTAAAACATTTTGTTACTCCCACTAGTATGTCACCCAAGAGACTTGGGTTCTCCTGAAGCTTTTATCATCTTTCCAGGAAAGTTGGCACAGGCACCCCGTCTTACAACTACATCAAGTTTACTTTCCCTGGCCCAACCCCACTCCCACCAGGGTCAACATTACAGGTACACCAGGATGCTTATGGCTGTGTCCTGGCAAGTCAGGGCATCTCTATCTCAAGAATGGGTACACCTCACTGCTTTTTGTGGGGAATAAAAACACCATCTTATTTATTTCCACATCAGACTGGGAGAAATCAGGAGCTCAGGACCTAAGAACTGCCAGTTGAGGTGGGGAGAAGATTTGAGGTCTGCAAAAGGATGTCCTTTACATGGCCAAATCTGTTACTACCTAATGGCAGTACTGATACTGCTAACATTGCCTAGATTCGAGAAACAGCAAAAGAAGCAGCTTGTTGAGAAACTACAGTCTTTTCAGTGCTGCATGGCATGAGATGGACAAGCCACGGGCTGTAATGCAAAAGGCACAGAAGACCTTTCCAAATCCAAGTCCATAGGACATAGAGCAGAGTTCTGCCCCAAAGTCAACTCTTCTCCCTTGCAGTTGACAAGGTGCATCACAGTCCTTGCATCAACAGCTTCATTTTATAAAGCAATAAGCCCGAATTTACCATTTCCCAATATGCTGCAGTCACAGAACAAAGCACTTTCATCTTTTCTGCTCTGTGTTCTGCATCATGCCTAATGACATCAGTGTCAAAGGGCAACATCCAGCAGCATAACACAGCTGCTGACAGCCACCTAGCCAACCACAAATACATTAAACCACTAACAGTCTATTTGGAGACTTAAGCATTTCTGTAAAATGCTCAGCAGCTCATCTGCAACAAATCTAAAAAGTTTTCTGCTCCTTAAAAGAATGTTCAAGTGCCAAAACAAGTGTGCTTAGCGTGACAACTGGTGGTTATCTTGGGAAGATGACACCAGGCCTGACTGCAAAAGGCTGCTCTTCCTCAGCACCCTTCATGTTTATAATTGATCAGCTCGAAAAAACAGGCTACACTATAGCTGGGGGTATTTTTGGATGTCTACTTCAAGGTATAGTCCGTTTTTGACTTTCTGAGGTCTGCTAATCTGTTGCCTAGCACTGCAGATGATCAATCAAATGTAAACAGAGAAAATAAAATTGAATGTAAAAAAAAAAAAAAAAAAAAAAAAAAGCTTTTTAAAATTAGGAAGGTGACAAAGCAGTTGTAAAATGACCATTGCCTGATTCGCTGTAAAGAGAACATTCAGCAGCAGTAAAAACAAGTGTGAGCTGGTCCTGTGTCAAAAACGGATCTGTGGATCCTTTACATAAATTGACCATGTTGGACAGGATTTTAAGCAACCTTCTTTAGGGGAAGCTGTCCCTATCCATGGCAGGGGTGTGAAACCAGATAATTTTAAGGTCCCTTCCAACCCAAACCATCCCGTGATTCTGTGATTCAAGCAATGACTGTAGGGGAAGCTATGGCTTCAAAGCACAGCTTTGAACTCCATATTTATTTTCCCACAAATGACTCTTGAATTGCTCTATGCTGACTTAAAAAAGCCCATCAAGACTGCAACATGTGCAGTCACTCTGGCTTGGCATCACCATCGCCAAGCAATCTCACCAAGCTCCAGCTGGAGAAACAGGGGTGGGGGTTTCCAGCTTGACCGTGCTTCCAGCAGAGCCAATGCCAGAGCTACAGCAGGTTACTCTGGACAGTATCTTGTTACATCAGGGCAGCCCCCAAGGGTGGGGAACCCCCAGCTCGAAGGGCACTGTCCCAGGAATGCTCTTCCAGGAGACTTTTCATCAATGAGGCTATCTTCAGGGCCCAAAAACAGGCTCAATTCCTCATTTTGATACTGCAGCTCAACCCCTGGACAATGCAGTCATTAACTCCATTATTTATTATTGTTACTATTCTCTTGAACCTGCTTTGTTAGGACATCATATAAAATTAAACTACTTTACAGGCATACTGAGAATATTTGACTTGGAGACTGGCTAGCACCCTATCACATCCCTGTCATGCTGGCTTGTGAAGCTTTTTAACTTGTACATCTTTATATCAATATTTAGGGGGTTGAGATTAATTGTGTAATTTCTTTTCTTTCAGGAAAGCTCACATTCTGAGAGAACATCCTGTAGCTTCCTAGTCTTTATTTGGATTTCCACAGCATTTAAACAATAATACTGTCATTTCCCAGCAGAGCCGTTAATGTCAATCTCTGGCTGTGAGAAATTAATACACTGAATATCAATGTTCCTTTCCACTTCACTTTTGCAGTTATTTTTACCTTGTTTCCCTTATGGGCCCCAGGATTTCATAACAAATTTTCATTTTAAAATCCCAAGCAACTGTACATTCAACTTCTATGTCCTTTGGTTTTGGAAGCTACTGACCAGAGAAGCCATCAAAGAAGAAGGAGCCTTAGCTGCCTGCAAAGTTTTCAACACAAATTTTCTTCCAATCTTCCTTAGAAACAGGCTTTTTTTTTTCTTTAAGATTAAATATTCTTTGACTAAGAAATGACACCATACACTGCTCACCACAAGTGTTCATGCTGTTGGGTAGGGGAGAAATAACGAAAAGCCCCACAGATTTGCAAAGACACTATGAGTTGTACAACCTAGAAGCTGTCAACTCTGACTTTAGCAGCAAAGTAAAAAAAATTCAGGTAGAGCTGGTCAAAAAATTAATGAAGATTCATCTCATTGGGTACAAATGGATCAGGGACACACTACAGTTGGGGAATTGTTTGGATTTTTATTTTTTTTTAACCTCAAATATTTACAGCGATAAAATGAGAAGAGTTATTGATGCTTCTGAAACTTCTTACCTATAGTGAGAGTATATAGTTGCTATAAACTCTTTAAGGGAAATGTTGTCTATTTGGGAGGTTGTTTTAGGTTTTGTTTTGCTTGGTTTTGTGTTTGTTTAGAGTTTCATTTGTTTGGTGGGTTGGGTTTTTTAACCTGAAGTCCAATGCTATATTGATTACTTTTTTATACTATCTGTTCAAGATGAAAACACAAGTTCAGCAACAGGTACCTAACACCAAGAGACTATCTGTGGTATAGACCAGCTTAGTGCAGTGAGCAAACCCAACAAAACCAGATGTCTTTTTTTATATCTAAAAAAATATTTTTCCTCTGATCAATTTGTTCTTCATTTGAGCATTTTATGCATCACCTGCTTCCCATATTAGAGCCTGACAACAGCTAGATAAGCACGCTGTGCTACCATGAACCAATTTATTCATCAGCTAAGAGGCAACGCTATGTTTTTCAAAGTAAAAGGACAGACAAGAATTGCTAGTCAGAGTTACTGTTTACCATCTAGATGAAGTTGTGTTTATGCATATGTTAAGAAAAAAATACCAAGGTGATTGAACCAATTGTATTATTTCAGAAATCTTATTTTTCCCCTGTTCCCAAGCTCACTCACATAGGAAAAGCAGCCTCTTGCCAGTACCCAGTCTTGGTGCACCCAGCTGAACCCAGCCCTGTAGGCACCAGAAAAGCTTGTGGCAACTCATCTGGCAAAATGTTTTACAGCCAGCCTTCAGTGACTACTCAAGGATGGGTGTAAAACCTCTTCATTCTCCTCTCAGCTGCAGTCAGGACATGTGAAAAGCAATTTTCAAGATCCACAAAGCAGACTTCAAACTGACTTCAAGTTTTTGGCAGACATTTATCCTACTGAAACTGGACTCATCACCTGAAAAATTGTTTGGTTTTCCTACATCATACTAAGTTCTATCACATATCAGCTTGAATAATGGTAAACAACACTGAACCTACTCTAGCACATGCTGAGCTATACTCTGCATCTATCTTAAAAAAACAAAATGAAATTCCTTTTCCCACTGAAATTTCCTTCTAGTTATGAAAGTAAGTGCTTGGCAGAACAGACTTGTCCACATGCAAGACTGCCATTTCATTAATTCTGCTAACACTGTGGTCACACAAGGAAGGGATATGCCACTCTAAGTGGTACCTGCACTACTGAAGTCCCCAGCTTAGTCAGGATTTTTGGGTTGATGTTCATAATACCTTTCTGCAGAGGAATTTCCAGATCTAAATCACACGAAGTGCTGAATTTTAAATGCCTACTACAGGCTCATGTTTTCCGGAAGTCACTTACATGCAGCTGAAATTCTTCCAACACCTAAAATACCCTAATTTTAGTTAAAAATAGAAGTGTGTTTACATTGTGCCAAAGAGTTTACATGATCACAGTCTTACCAGCACCTCTGCACTCACATTTTACTGACATTTAGTGTTCAACATGCTCTCTCTCTGCTGCATCTCTGGAAAACCATGATCTTTGTAGGATTTTGTTTGGTTTTCTTTTACAGCTGACTTGCACTGTATGATGCACATAGTGAATTCAACTTATACACTCCTGCTCTAAACCCATTACTGTAACTTCTGATTTGAGAAGAATGTGCCCATCAGCATCCCATGTCCAAGCCACGAGGGTCCTGTTCACACATCCATTTTGTTAATCCCCATCAAGCAGTAGGACACTGAGCACACTTTCTATCTCTCAGCCCCCTCAAAACTTATAACACTTGAAAGAGGAGGTTAGTTGGCAAGAGGCAGAAAGATACACACAAATTGTTGAATACATCAGACAACAAAATGTCAGTCAAATCACAGCATCCTGGGAGATTTGGTGGTGCAGCCTGTAAGCTTTGAAGAATCAGCCACTGCCTCTGTGTCTAGCTTGTTTCAAAGCCAAGAGATGCTTCACAGCTCCTGGATGAAAAAGTAATAAGCACGGCTGACAGTGGACAAGATTGCTTGTCTCTAGCTTTTTATTTTTAACCCCAATCCTTCTCAAATCAAATCTTTCCAGAGAAAAACTCCATCTAAGGCTAAATGGAAAACATCCAGCCTAAGTCTGGAGAGTTTATAAGCAGCTAAAAGTGGGTCATTTCAGAAGAATGAGCAGTAGCCTTACCTAGCACAGCCCATTACAGCCTGGTAACCAATAATGCTTTGTTGCATGCATTTCCTATTTCCATAATTAATATAATGACTTTTTCCCCCCTGGACTAAAGTCTCTATAAGACCTGAGAGGAGCCAACATAGTGGTAAATGCAGCATGGCCTAACTACTCAGTCAGGGATAAGAGCTGAAATGAAGTTTTAATACTGATAAGTAACAGGTAGAGTTACTAAATACCTTGAATATTTTCCCAGTTTTATTACTTAGGACATTCCTGCAAGATCGCTTTTAGAAACCTAGGGAACATTCTGCAGTTTCCAGATAAACACATTTATTTTCTGTGCTCTGTCTTGTATATAACCTTTGTATTCAACAGCATAAAAGTTTCATCTGATACAAACTGAATGAGCCTGCTTACATATAAAAAGAAAAACAAAAAAGTGTTATTTCTGGAATATAATCACCTGCTGATTCCAGAAGAGGTAATAAAAAGGAAAAAGGGTTTGTTAAACAAGAGGAGTGGAGAGCCAGACCCAAAGGGAAATACATTCCCTTTGCAAAGCTTGAAGTGTCCAAAAGAAAAAAAAACACTAGCGCCAAAAAATAGATGTCTAACTTGTGGCAATGCTGCCCACCAGAAAATCAGCAGTTTCTAAGGACTTTCAAGGAGCCATTATCCCAGTGACTCCACTAAATTCTTACAAGATTGGTGCTTCCTAAAAAACTGAACTTTCAGACACATTAGTCTGATCTAAGATCATGATAAACATACACAATATATTTCCATTTACACTGAAAAGGACTTCAAAAGTTGTCATGTGTGTCAAGAAAAAAATAAGATCCTACCCTTCCTCATGATTTTTACAAGTACTAAAAGAATAAAAATATGAAAGTCTGTTCCCACAACTGTGTTAAATGGTTTTAGAGTAGCATTGCTTTCTAATATTCTGATAGGATTTCTGCACTAGCATCTTTCTTTAGAAGGTTTCAGTAATTGTGGGGTATTTACAAGGATGGTGCATCAGTGCCTGTAGAAAAGGTAATAGTAAAAACCAGCTAGAGTATCTTCAGTTCTTTCGCTGATAGAAAGTGTGCCGCCTGCTCCTGCCTGTTGCTGCCAGTGACAGGAGTGTGAGTTAGCTTGTCTAGGTGTTAAGAAGATATTCCATAGGAAAATGAAGGTGAATTTAATTACAAAACAGAAATTTAGGTCAGACCATCTGTCCACCACAAGGAGCACAAGCAGAAGATATTTAACTCTTTACACTGACTTTCTCACCCGCCAGAAGTAACAGTGATATTAACAAGAAAAAAACAAAGAAACAAAAAAAACCCAAACTAGATCAATTCTGAGCACATGACAAAAATGAAACCATGGCACTTGAGCTCTGACTTCATGGCTATTATAAGCTCAGAATTGATGGTCTCCTTCCAGATCGAGAAGTCAGTCTGTGTTTCTTCCTGGACTGGTGATGGTGCAGTAACAGAGCAGTAAAATCTTTAAAGATAGCATTCATTTGTTGGAAATCAGGTTTTCCAGTCTTTAAAAAAACCTCACTAAGGTTTCCTGTTTGGCATACAGGAACATTCCATTAAAAACATTAAATTATGCCACCACAACATGCCATGGTGGGCATGGAACTAAATGGCAGGGGGTTGGAACTAAATGATCTTAAGGTCTTTTCCAGCCCGAACTATTCTATGATTCTATGGTGCTGTTGGCAGGTGGAGGTGTCTGAGAGATACTCTGCAGCCTCCGAGAGTGGGAGCAGCACCGATGGACACCCAGAGACAGCCGAGACAAAAGATGGTAAAACCTCACCCTGGGAGTGGCAGGGAAATGGAGATCATCGACCGTGCATGGGGCAAGGGTTTTGTGTTTGCCACCGCCACCTCAAACTGACCTGATGCAGGGTGAAAGCTGTGTGTGAATTCTCTGCCTGTCCATTTGATTCCAGTTCATTATTTTCCATAATGCAGTGACAGATGTTGGGATTTCTCAGCAGTTACAGAGTTAGGATAGGGCTGGAGAAACCTGGGCATGATTCCTGCCCACCACAGAGGTGCTGCGTGACTCTGGGCAAGTCACTCTGGGACAGTCTGAGGTGGCATAAATGCAACCTAAGTGACTTTCCTCAGAGACGTCTGCAGAGAAACTTGGAGTACGAAATACCAAACTGTCTCCAATGGGAGAGTTACACCTCCATGCTAAGGAATCTGGCTTTGGGCATTCATCTATATTCCCCTTCTATAAGATAGGGCAGGTAAGTACACTAAAAGAGGAGATGCTCTGTTAGAAGGATGGTGTGACCATCTATCTATATGAGGGACAGAGGAAGATGAACCCATGAGTCCCTTTACACTAGGAATTCATCATTTTGTTAAAGAAGGGGAAAGGGAAATCTGGACTGAAACCATCCAACTTGATTTCTCACTGTGATTACCTGATGATTACGCAGCTATATGCATGCACTGTCTGATATGCTTGGTAGGAAAATGCTGAAGAGGCTCTTTGGGCATAAGCTCTCACCCTCCCCACTTCAAGTCCCTCTTTTTAATTGCATTCTTTGTAGTACCAGAAAGTGAAGGGAGGTTGACACCTGCACAGCAAGACCTGTGCAAACAGCCTTTATGAGGTGACTGGTGTTTGGTCAGAACTAACCCAAGTTTAAAGCAATATAGATTAAGTATCTTCAGCAAGTCACTCTGGGATTACCGGGGCCATCTTGCTCATTGTCTCCCTGGACTTTGGACTAGCAGGGACAGCAGGCTGTGTATACGGCTGTGGGTTAGGAAAGCCACACAAATGTCTCTCTTTCATTTTCTTTTCTGGTAGTTAAAAAGAAGGGCACATCTGGCCTGAAGCTGAGCAACCTGATGAACCTCGGGAGGAAGAAATCCAGCTCCCTGGATAGCCCAGAGAGATCCCTGGAGACTTCAAGTGAGTGGCAGCATGAGCTCCTCTGCAGGGATTTGTCTCGGTGCTGGATCTCGGTGTGCAGGGCAGGACGAGCACCGGGCATCCTCCTCCTCCAACACACTGGTGCCAGGCTGTCCTGAGGCAAAGAGACCACAGTCTGCTTGGTCTGCGCCAGTAAATCCAGACAGGTTGCACATTAAGGTGGCTGAGTGGCTTAGAAGGGGGACCGTAGCTTGCAGGATGACCCAATAGGAAGGGCAGGTAATACCAGATGTGTACACAGAAGGCATCTGTGCTGCTCATCCTGGGCATTAGGCCGGGGTGTAGGAGTCAGCAGGGGGAGAGTTGTGTACCTCAGCTGTTATTCACCATCTGGGACCAACTTCGCCCAACCCTCTGCAGCCAATTTGCTGCTCCAAACCTAACCTGAATTTCAAGGGTCTCATTTTGAACAGCTTTTATCCTTTTCATCCTGTTTTGTATAGACAGGACAGCTTGTGCTTTTTGCTCTTTGTCATTGTCAGTGGCTTTGTATTGTGTGGTGATCTCAGAACTTACCCATCAGACATCCTCATGTACACAGTGAGCTTGGATTCCTTCTCCCTGTGGGGTAGATGTGCTTAAGTAACCCATGCTTGCTTGCAGGTTACCTGAATGTCCTAGTGAACAGCCAGTGGAAATCCCGTTGGTGCCAGATAAAAGATGGTCACCTCCATTTCTACCAGGACAAGAACAGGAGCAAGTTGGCTCAGCAGCCCCTGAGCCTGGCAGGTTGTGAGATTATCCCAGAGCCGAGCCCTGATCATCTCTACTCCTTCCGCATCCTGCACAACGGGGAAGAACGAGTCATTCTGGAGGTAGGGTGTATACCTCCAAGACATTTCTGCTTTAAGCTGTCAGCGTGGGTGTCTCAGGAGGCCTAAATGCTGATGAGGTTCTTCAGAGGAATCCTCATACCAGAGAAACAGAACCTGAAGTGTGGGACTTCGGTTCATCTGCCTGTGGTCACCTAGAAGGTGTCCCACCTAGCTGGCAATCCAGACTGTGTCTGATGCTGGTGCCTCCAGAGGACCATTCAGCCTTCATCTTAGGCACTCATCTTAGGATGGGATGAAGGGTCCTCTAGAGATGCCCATCTCTCTCCACTGACTATAGGATAACCTTGTATGATGATTAAGTTATATGGGATGTATTTCAGATAGCTACTGTTAGATGAGAGGAATGCCACTTTAGGGATTTAAGTCTGTGGTTAAGAGGAACAGAGAACTTCACCTTCTGCAAACAGGGAGTCCCAGAGCCATGGATTGTGCATCCCGAGTAAACTTATCACAGATCTGCCCCTGAAAGTGCAAGTGAATTCATCTCCATCTGTTACTTTCCTTTGCCTGCATCCAGGACTGTTTATCTCTAATCTTAGTTCTCTCTGACGACAGCATGATTATAGTAGGAGGTGGACAATGTGAGCAATTTCCTGTATTTTTCCAGTGGGTGGAATATTTATAGCTAAAGAACTGACTTCGAGGGCCTGCCATGTAGTTCGAAGGTGTTTTTGTTTAGCTTCTGGTTCAGTGTATGTCTGTGTCTAAGGAATCTTGCCTAATTACAGGTGTGAAGAAGAGGTGCTGGGAAAGTTCACGTTTTGTGACTGGGAGAATGTGTATTTCGTACAGGCTGGCTGGCTTCCCAGGGGCTCGAGTCCCTGCTAAAGAAACAGATTGGAAGCTTAAAATATACTTTCCAGTTTGGGATTCACTTGCCCTGAATTTCACTTTGGGCTTACTGCTCTCTTTAAATCAAAGCAAAAGATGGCTGCATCTTCTTGCTTCAGGTGGAAATCCCTCACTACCAGAAGTACATGTGGCTATTTGCTATAGCTGGCTACAAGGCACCATGTGTAACTCTTTATTGTGCAAAATATCAGGGTGTTCATTTAATACTGACCATGTTGAAGCGAGGGGCTGTCTTTGATGTTCTCTCATCCTGCTTTAAACTCCTCCCTTTCCCTCTTTCCTCTCAGCCCTGAAGGGGGTTTTGGGCTCTGCCATAAGGAGCTCACAGGCTCCCTGGTGTGCTCAGGTCTCCTCGCATGTCTGTGTTTGGCAATCTCATTGCTGCGCTCTGCTGGTGCAGAATAAACCCCGCATGCTCTCCTCGCCAAAGCCAGCTCCGTGCCAGCATCTCCAGCCCCAGAGACTGCTCTTACTCTTGTAAGCAGCTGAGTTGATCACCATCGAAAAGAAAATGCAGGTTGACTAGAGTTGATCACAGAGCTGCATTGATGTATGTCCCACATTTACCCATCAGTCCATACACAGAGGGGTACTTCTTTCAACGCAGCCTCAGGTTTAATATAAATAGCCAGCAATTCATCTTTCCCCTTGCAAGCCCCGCATACTTTCCTTTGCAGGGCTAAGCAGCATTAGCCTTGGGAGTGAAGAGAAACTGCTATTGCAACCGATACTGTCTGATCTCCCCATAGGCCAAGTCCTCGGAGGAAATGGGTCACTGGCTGGGCCTCCTCTTGTCGGAGTCGGGTTCGAAAACAGACCCGGAGGAATTCACCTACGATTACGTGGACGCTGACAGGGTTTCCTGCATTGTGAGCGCCGCAAAGAACTCCTTCTTGTACGTCAGTGGGAATGGGGATGCGAATAGAGCAACTGGAGCAAGGGTCCCTCTGCTGCCTCCCACGTGGGAAGGGGCAGTAAATTCACAGTTCGGTCACCGTCTTTGGAAGCTCAGTGAGGGACAGAGCAGCACTTGTCTCACCATGGCGCATCCAACCTGAGCTGCAGTTTGCCATGGGGCTGGGGCACATGCCTAGGTGGCTCTTGCAAAGGCAGGTTGGTGGGGTGGGCTTGGTTGATGGACCTGATCTTGTTGAAGAAGTCCCTGTTCATTGCGGGGGGGTTGGATTAGATGAGCTTTGAAGGTCCCTTCCAACCCAAACCATCCTATGAGTCTATGTGAGGCCATGGGCACCCAGACATGTGGTTCACTGTGCCACGGGGACAGGGCTGTAGTGATGCTGCAGTGCTGTGCCTGAGGGGTGGGTGAGAAAGAGCCAAGGGGAAATGTGATAGCAGCAGTGTTCACATTGCTGTATGGCTCTGCCTTCTCATCTTCTGCATCCGACCATGCAGCCCTGCCCAGACCCCAGGACCACTATGCTCAGATGCCCCAAAATGCAGCGCAACCTGGCCATGCAGCACAACCTGATGGGATGTTCTGCTTCTTGTTCACAGCTTAATGCAGAGGAAGTACTCTGAGCCCAATGCCTATATCGACAACCTGCCCAAGGGCAAGGTGCAGCAGGAGGAGCTGTACGACGATGTGGATCTGCCAGACCTGCCTGTGGTAAGAGACATCATCACCCAGTGCTGCATCATGGGCAAACATCTGGCCATGAGGGTTTTCTAACAGCAGCAAAGGGGATTCCCTGGCCCTGGGGATATCCAAGCTTTTGCAATCGGGCAAAGTGAGTGCTGGAGAGAAAGCACTAAAGAATGGGAGAGAAATTTCCAGCAGGGTGCTATTCTCAGGCAGCTGGGATAAAATCCCACAGTTTCCATCAGCAAACAGCATGGATTATTTGGTGAGTGATAACGGGTTGTTTGCAGCCCGGTCTATCCAAATTCCTTTTGATGCCCATAAGAACAAGCCCTGTGTAAGGACAAGAAAGATGGACCATGCTGAGGAGGGGACTGTTATCCAAGGAAAGATTCTGACAGGGGTTGCTAGAGGTACCGCAGTGTGAGATCCTTGGATAGGGCTGCTGGTACCATTGGAAAAGAGCTGTTGAAGGAGAGCAGGAAGAAACTGCTTCAGTACACCAAAAAGCCCTGTATGGAATGACATGGAGAATGGGTTTTAATTCCTCTAAGGTTTATGGAATATGGAGTCAGATTGCCTGAGATACTACTGCTTTGCAGCGAGATGCTTCCTATACTGCTGACTGCAGCAGATGGTCCCATTTCAGGGAAACATTCTCCTTTTGCAGGAAGAAGTACCCAAGAATGAGAGCAAAGCGGAGGGGGACCAAGACAGAGTATACCTGGATCTCACCCCAGTGAAGTCATTCCTGCACTGTGCTGGCAAGATGTCATGCCAGCCTTCACCCTGCAGCTCACCGTCTTTAGAAAGGGCTGCTAACAAAGCTGCAGCAGAGAGCACAGCTGAGCCAGCCCTTGTTCCTAAGGAAGCTGAGCCCTGTAGTAAGGAGATGGAGACCTCGGAGCAGGTACTGTCCTGGACTGTGGTGCGCTGCAGGTTAACCAGCGAGCCGGTTACCCTGCCACATCATCCCACTTCATTTCTCCCCCCAGAACCAGCCAGAGAAACCAGAGCCTGATGAGGCGCTGCCACGGATGCCGGCTGTTAAGATCCAGACACAGCAGCAGAACATTGCCTTCCCCCAGCCGGCCCCCGAGGTGCCGCTGGGCACAGGGACAGCAGGCAGCCCGCAGCTGGTACCCGCACACCGGCCCAAGATGCCACTGCCGGGTGAGTGGGTGACACTGGGGAAGCAGAGGCTTGGAGGGAGGTGAGGCTCTGAGTGTGAGTTTTGCCTTGTGGCTCTCTTGATGCTGCTATACAGGAGCTATAGAAAGGGATGATGAGTCTCCTGGTTGATGACTTCCCAGACCCTCATTTTGTTTCTGTGTACCTGAGAAAGCTTTCCTTCCTGACTTTCCCCCTTGTTTTGGTGGGTTATGTTTGCAGCATCAGCAGTGGAAACCAAGCTGGGCAAGAACAGGACAGAAGCGGAGGTGAAGCGGTTTACAGAGGAGAAGGAGCGGCTGGAGAAGGAGAAGGATGAAATCCGGGCTCAGCTCACCCAGCTGCGCAAGGAGAGGCGGGAGCTGAAGGAAATGCTTGGGGGTAACACAGGTAGAGCTGGGCAAGGGGTGATGTGTGGAGGGGGGCAGGTAGGGATAGGACAAAGGGGAATGGGTTTGAACTGCAAAGGGGAGATTTAGATTGGATATTAGGAATAAACTCTTCCCTGTGAGGGTGATGAGGTGCTTGCACAGGTTACCCAGAGAATATAAGGAAATACAAGGAAAACATACAGGACATGCCCTGGTCCCTGCTCCCTCCATAAGCTCCCCAAGCTCCCAGCCAGCACCAAGTTACCCCTCCCTCCCTTCGCAGACAAGAGCCTGGAGCAGCGGCTGAAGGAGATTGATGAAGAATGCAAAAGGAAGGAGAGCCGGAGGGTGGACCTGGAGCTGAGCCTGGTGGAAGTAAAGGAGAACCTGAAGAAGGCCGAGTCCGGCCCTGTGACGTTGGGCACTGCGGTGGATACCACACACCTGGAGAACGCAGCCCCCCGGGTATGTGGGGCTACCTCTGGGGTGCGCAGTGGCTTTCCAGCAGCCAGGCAGTCCCATTGTCTCAGCGTGCTTAATAATATAATCCTTAATAACAGCATTAAATTATTGTAATATGTAATCCTATATAAAAGTCTAGATTATATCTTTTCTAAGTATTATGTAAATTATTAGCTATATATAGACATAAAATAATAGTATAATAATAACATAATGAGGTAACAGCGGTGATGGGGAGGTGTAATGGGGCTGGGACTCAAGAGGGCAGTTGTGTTTCCACTTGGGACTTTGAACAACACTCTCCTGGGCCATGCAGGTTTGGACGCAGCTCCTTCTGTGCTCAGCTGAGCCACAGGGTGGTTTTGAGGGAGATTCAGGCAGCTAAGTTCCTTCTTGGGAACTTGGTTCCTATGGAATGGAGATGGTCAGTGCCTGAGCCCTGCTCTGAATCTCTGCTTGAGTCCTCAACACCCAAACACACCACACACATATTGGTATTTTGAAATTGGGATGTCACTGAAGAGCATGTTCCTCAGTGCAAGCGGGATGTGACTGTGAGAAGGAGATGGTGAGGAAACGCAGCGATCTCTCTTGGTACGCTGAAGTCATCACCCTTCTGTTCTTTTTACTGCAGATTCAGGCAAAAAGTGCCAGTCCAGCAAACAGCACAGACAACTCTCCAGTCAACTCAGCAACAGCTTTAAAAAACAGGCCTTTATCCGTCATGGTGACAGGGAAGGGAACAGTCCTACAGAAAGCTAAGGTATGTGCTAATTTGTACAAGCCACTGCTTTTCCCTCCTGGCAGTGGTGGGATGGGGTGGTGGGGTGTCTCACCCTTGACCAAGCACCACTTGGAACCTGTTTTTCCTCTAGTCTTTTCACCTGGGTTTGGCTTAGCTGTGATTTAAATGATTAAATGTGTGTATTGCTTATAACAGAGAGACAGCCCTGACCTATTCTGCAGCCAAAATCACTTGGGTTGACCACGCACATTACAACTATTGTGGCTTTCCAGATCTGCCTTTTGACTAATCTGTCTTTATTCCTCGGCAGGAATGGGAGAAGAAGGGAGCTAGTTAGAAACACGTCTTTTCAGATGGACTAAAGACTGGAATTGCCCATTCCTGGCCAAGGGGATTCAATCATCTGTAGGTGGAGGTTGAGTTGTACAGCACAACCACACACCACACTCCTCCTCCACATCACACCAACAGCTCGGCGCAGCAACGGAGCCAACTGCTGCCAATATGAGTTATCCCCAATGATCTTGCTCTTTCCAAACAAATCCCAATCACGTAGCTAAAAAGAATAACAACCAGTGGCAATCCTTGCATCAAGTTCCTAACCCAGTTGATGTATACAAGAATGTTACTGTACATAGGGGTGTTCTGTGTATTTCTACTCTGAAGGTTTATCAATGAGTCATTAAGGTTTCTATATTAGTGGCAGTAGTGGGTTCGGAAGGGGCCTCTGCTATTCTTTATACCCCAGTGGTTTTCAACCTGTTGTAACAAACTGCAGTCAGCTAAAGTCTCCTGTCTTGCTGCCAGTCATCACTCGGCTGCATTTCATCCAGCCGTCAGTCAATGGCAATACCCACACCTGAGTGATGCTCAAGACATGAATGAGAAGCACATAGCAGCCTGTCCAGGGGATTCCTAATTGGTGTCCTGATTCACCCCAGTGTGTGCCCACTCCTAGCAGCCTGCTCCAGCTTTGCCTGAGTGTCAAAGAAGATCCCTGCTCACCTTCTCATGCTGTAAGATGTGGTACAGACTGGTGGCACCAAGAGCTCTGGGCAGTGGAGATCTGCAAGCAGATTCAGTTAATTCTCTTTCACCTGAGGAGTTTGTTTTGGGAAAAAAATCATATTTAAAGGTTTGTTAATAATAATTCACCAAAGGCCTAGGCCTGCTCAGCTGTTGTATGGGAAGCTGGATCCTGGTGTGTCTATCCCTCAGGGCTTGCCCCTTTCCCAGGGGAGGGGAGGTAAAGCAGTCCCCATGCTCCTGCCCCAGCTAGGAGCCCCGCTTTGCTGATGCTCTCTGGTCTTCACAGAGCCACAGATGTACAATCTGCTTTTGAAGACATGGGCATGTCTTCAGGAGCCCCTCCACAGCAGGCAGGGCTGACCAGCCTGACCTGTTCGGCTCCAGGGGTGGGCTGCTGGCCATATTGGTGCTGTCACCCTGCTTTCCAGATTATTTAACTTAATATAGCCTTTCGTCCCTGGCCCACAAATCCCACCCATCTCTGCCCTGGCCAAGGTTTCTAATGAAAGGTGTTGGACATTTGGGACTGCTAAACTTAGAGACGTTGGAAGTTGAAGGGGAGTAGAGCGTCTGTCAGAAATCCATGCACCCTCTCCTCTCTCTAACCTGCTATCATGTCTGATGGCCTGGGGACACCTCTTGATGTCTCCTTTGATGGCTCTTCAGCCCTGGAGCCCAGGCTCAGTAACTGAGTCGATGGTGCTGGAGTTGAAGCTGTTTTCTAACTGTGCAAAACTAAAGCAGCACCAGTACCCCCCAGTACCCTGGCTGGGTTGCTCGGGGGCCCTGCAGCTCCACCAGCAAGCAGCACCCAGAGCTAGGGTAAAGACAGGCAAAATGCTGTACCTTCCTAAGCCTTGAAAACCTTTGACAGGCCCAAGATCACTTCTAAAGGGATGCTCCTTCTTCACACAAAGGCCCAACAGTCCAGAGGGTCTGCAGGGCAGTGACCCCAAACTGGTGGTGGCACTGGAATGAGTGAGGATGCACTGACCAGGGGCTCTGGGCTTGCTTGCTACTGCCATGGGGCTGGGGTGCAACGAAGCACTTGGTCAGGGTATCCTGGAGGCAATAAGGGTAGTCTCACTGCTATTTCTTCTTACTTTGAACTCCCTCCTGTGGTGCAGATGGAGGAATGGCTAATCCCAGGCCTCAGAGCAGTACATCAACCACCCTTGTCCCTGTGCAAGGTTTGCACATAGGAAAAACTTATGCAAACAAACCACTGAACCTTCTAGTTCAGGACCCAGGGGCCTTTCCTCCCCAAAGCACAGATGGAGGCCATGGACCCCATGAAGCTTTTGTTTTGACCCATGATGAGCTGTCAGGAGACCTCTCTACACCCTGAGTATCTGTGTAGTACCATGCCCTCACCATCCACCCCGCTGTCATCCTCCAGAAGTTGTCCAGACATTTCACAGTGGTACTGAGACAGCAACGGATGAGAGCAGCTCTGCTTTCCCCACCACATCCCAGTCAGCATCAGTGGTCCTGCTGGGATATCTCCATTAGAGGAAGTAAACATAGGCAAGTCCTCAGCAGCACACATTCCCCAGAGAAGAAACATAAAACGATTCCTCTGCGTCCCTATTGTTTTCCTAACTCAAGGCATTTCCTTTGTTGTAACTGTGACCTATAAAGTGGCGCTTTAGAGGGTTTTATAATAAAATGATGAGTATATTATGTTAGCAGTAGTTTTTCTTCATCGTGTGGCTTGTTCTTGCGCTATTCTCCAGTACAGTTCAAGTACAAAACCCCCACAACACTGTTGGTTACTCCAAAGTTTCTTAGCTATGCAGTCTATAGCTGCAGTGGACTGTATCTTAAACAATTTAGTTATCTATAGTGGCTACACCGACAATAAAAAGCATTTTCGGACAGCCAACCCACTGAAAAACAGCAACAACCGTAACAATTTGCATGAATACATGTAAAAGATTCCTGCCTGTGTCTCCATAGCACAGTTCTCTTGCATAAAACCAGCGGAGAAAATTGCATCCACTACCTTGTTCTGGCCACTAGATAGCAACTGTGTGCAAGGCTTAGTGCCTGCCGCTGGCACTGAAGGGAAAACCAGGATGGGGTTTAGATGGAAACAAGGAAAAGCGTTATTTAAGAGGCTGAGGCCAGGCTTTACGGAACAGCCACCAAGCCAGACGCTTCTGTACCGTACCTTTTGGTGGCTGTACCACTCCTGCAGAAAGGCACCCTAGCTATGGCACAAAGTCGTGGGGAAGGTCCTGCTCCCCTGCCTTTCCTAGCCCAGCCGCTGATGCAAACCTGCCAACAAGCTCGTTAGTGTCCTGCCAGCCTCCAAGCCTGGGATTCCCAAAAGAACATCTCGATTTGGGGTTGCTGTTTCTGTGAGCTGAAAGGGAAACAGCAGTGGATTCTGTCCTTCCCCGGCAGCGCTGCATCGCTTGCGGGTGCTTTGTAACATCTCTATTGTCTCTAGCTGTCCCCAGCACAACGCTGCCTTTAGATGGCTGTGGACCATCCTGGTAGCAAACATAGCTGCCTCCCAGACTAAAGGGCTTGCTCACCCCAGTCTCATCCTACAAAATACCATGCTGAAGTTCTGAGTCTAAAGATACAGCTGCGCAGGGAGGCAGAGCTCCTACTGCTACTGACTGCCTAAGGCACAACTTGGTACTTACTGTTATTGCTTTGTTAGTTACTCCCAATGTAATTATCACCCCTATGCAATGCAGCCCCGCCACCATGGGGCCTGCAGGGTGTCACAAGCAGAAGCCCATATTCTGTTGGAAGGAATTTTGCTGCTACAAACGCTTTTTCTTACCAAGTTTCTCACGTAAGTCCCTTCAGTTCTTGCTTTGCATGCTTGGAGCAGCCCTACAGCAGCTACTGAGGGACCCTGCCTGGCACATCCAGCGAGCTAGTGGCACTCTGATTTGCAACTAAGACACGAGTGCCAGATTTTAAAGGGGGAAAAAACCTGCCTCTCACTGATGGAGAAGCTGGCCTATATGTTTATATAAGTAAGTTGTCTCAGATATAAAATCAATTTACTTCTATTGAGCAGAGTAAGATTGCAGGCATTTTGCAAGCTGAAGAAGCCAGCTGGCTTTAAGGGGAGCATCAGCAGACCTCTCCCAGCCTGGTCTCAGCTCTTGGTGCCTGGAGATGGTGGTACAGCAGGATCCAAAGTCCAGCTTCCCTTCTGCAACCTCTCCAGTAAGGGTGCCAAACACATCTATTCACCACAAACAGGCATGATTTTGCTTGCTGAGGGAATGTAAGAGTAAAAGGGGGTAAAATACATGCAGTTACTTAAAACCCAGTTTCTTAAAGGAGAAACAGGCTCATCCAGCAATCCTACAGAGCGAGAGTAATTCACAGCTCCATCAGTAACACCAGCCCAGACATCTAATGACAACCTGGCACAGACAGCATCCTCTGTGCTCCCCGTGCCAGACAGGATTAGCGCTGGCTTCACAGGAACCCCAGCTCCTCAGTGGCTGTGCCAGCCTCAAGGGAATAAGCTCCCATGAGGTAACTTCTCATTAAGTATTTCTGATTGGATCCAAGTCTGTAAGTGAATTTCGTAAGGGATCATTTCAAAGACCAAAGCCACTTATTCTTTCTTAATTAAAATCTGCAGGAGAAAGAGCAGAGAAATTAGCCATGATCTTCAAATCAGATGTGCAAAAAAGGAAAAGCAAACAGCCTCAACAACTGTCCAGCAGTGTCCTGCCTGCCTGTGGGATCAAGCAGGACTCTCCAAGACCATCCCATATATCCTGATCTTTGTTAGCATCTTGGCTTTTCCCACCTCCCCCCAAAGCTCCGTCACCTTCTTACTTTGCAGAGTGCTTTGTCCTGTCCAAAAGGAGAGCTGGTGGGTGCTGCCGTGGCCAGAGCACATCTAAGCAAGCATCCAAGGCTCCGGTGATCACTCACATCTAGGAGGAAGGTCGCAGTCCCAGCACATCTCATCACAGATCACTACAGATCAACACATAGATCACTAACACATGGGGATCCCTGGGACACTTTGAGCACGGAGACCCCAGCCAGATGCATGCAGAGGCTAAGGGCTGGGTTTAGGAACCAGCTTTCCTGAAACTGCTCCACGAGTTTCCAATCTCATACCATCCCTACTCGAGGAACTGATGCACAGGGCCAGATGTATCCCACCCAGCATTAAAATGTCTCACGCCTGAGATTTTGCAGTCTGTGATTCATGAATCACATAGAGAGGTTTGTCTATCAGTGCTTAAAACCATCAGGATGGTACAGACACAGGGTTTCCCCAGCTCAGACCCAGGCAACTATCCCTTGCCCTGGTAAAGCCCATGCACTCTAAAAATGTACTTACCAGCTGTGCATTAAAGCAAAGAAGTTACAAAGGTTACCCCAACCCACCACTGCCACAAGACAAAGTGCTCAGCGGCTGTGAAAACTATCCTGCAGGCAACAGAGATATGAGGAAAAGGCTTCAAGCATATGTTTGAGGCCAGGAAAGCACATCCCAGCTCCAGAGCTGTGTGCCAGACAGGGTAAATATGCTTCCATTTGGGAGGGAAGACCAGTCTTACAGAGTACAAATGCCTGTGAGGAGTGAACATTAATAGATTAGTTCCTCTTTCTATCCCAAATGTCAGCCCTTCAACTAAACCTCTATTTTGCTGTGCCTTAGGACACAGATAATTTACTGAGTGACAGTGAAAAGAAAGAGGAAATTCTCTTTTCTCATAGCCTTGTCTCTCCCACAAGGTAGGACAGTGCTGCTCCTGTCTCAGTGCCAGCTTTCAGCCCCCAGAGTGCTTTTAGATCATTCTTCTCTTGACAACAAACCCAAGGAGTAATTTGTGCCTCACTTTGTACATCTAATGTTACTATTCACACACGGGGCCAGGACATCTGGATTAAGGCATTTTTCTTCTTCTAGGAACAATAGATGCTATTTTCATGAGTGCTGGCAGACACAAGCAGTGTCTCTGCCTCAGCCCTGTCCAGAGCTGCTCCTGCTCTCCCAAGGTAATGGGCACCATGGGAAAGGCAGCAGAGAACAACCCAACAGTGTGAAACACAGGCCCCAGGGAGCAATTTTACAGCATCATGGGTGAACTGATCTAGTGATCCAGTGAGAGTGATGCTCCAAAGGATGCAGGCAAGTGGCCAAACTGTCTTTGGAGACACATGAACCATCACAGCACACCAGAGACCCAGCTTGTGCTATAGACTGCTGTGCCAGGGACAAGATCAGCTTAAACAGCAAGGGGGGGCAGAAATGCCATTCAGCTTGTCTGTCCAGGTTCAGGCCAGGACAAGCATGCTGTTGTCCTCAGCAAGCTCCAAAAGGAGAGCTAAGCGACGTGGCAAAGCTGTAAGCCATGGAAACAGCACCAAAAAGAAGAGGTGAAGTTTGACCTGGAATGTGCAAAAAGGAATGACTAAGAGAAAAATACGCATGGGTAAAGGAGAGAGTAAAGAGGTGGCCTGCAGGAGAAAGGAAAGGATAGATGGGATCAGGGAAAAGAGGTTCAGGCCACTTTCCCCTCTGACATATTCTGCTCCAAGCACCCATGTGAAGCCGCTCAGGAGGTTGTCCTGGTCCTGTCCCCTCCAGGTCAGACTGTGGCTGGCAGATAACAGTGAGGCTGGGCAGGGAGTTAAACCTGAAAGCAGACAAAGGCCAAAGACCAGCAGGATGTATAAACTATGGCTCCATCCACAGCGTACAACAGACCAGATCTTTCTTTGCAAATGGTTGGGGATTGCCCTTACTTGGTGTATTTGCAGCCCTGGTAACTAGATTTGACCTGGGTTAAATGTGGAAGAAAATCCATCAGTGCACCTACTGAAAAACTGTCTCAGCCTCTGCTTTGGAGCTGCATAAACCACTCAATGCTCTTGCCCATGCTTTTCAAACCTCTCCTTATAAATGCTTACAAATGACTGTGAAGCTAAACTATATTCAATGGCTCCAAATAAAGTCAGAGAAGAAAGCAGCATGGATAACTTACTTACAAAACAGAACAGAGGCTCACAACCATTTCCCCTTCCTTTTACTTGTCTTCTTGCGTGTAACGAGCCATTCACTCCAGCACCTCCTCTACATTATAACCCTTCAGCAGGAGCTCCAGAGCTGCTCAGACTTCCACGTGTTTTTAGACTAACTCAAAGATCTCTCAAGAAGTCCCTTAAAGAAATAATACTATTCACACAGCACTTGAACCTGAATGAGGAAATGCAAAAATGTCAACAACAAACACTTAAACACAAATATTTACTGCAATTACAAAAGAAAGAGAGCACTGGGTAGCCCAGTTCGTGCAATGTAGAAACTGGGAATGGCCTCAGCACTGTCCCTGTGCTGGAGCATCTCAGTCACTGCCAGGGACAGTGGTGGCTTGCTAGGTTGTGCCTAAGAATGGCAGTGCTCCTGGATAGAGAACTGAAGCACTCGGCACATCTGTGTCAGTGTCCATGATCCACGTGTCTTCTGGTGTGCCGGGGGGCTCTGGAGAAGTGCTGCAAAGCCCTTGGAGTCCACTGCACATGGGAGCGTGGAGGAAGGACTGGGGAGCGTGGAGAATCACCCCGGAGAACTCCTGTTGTAGAAGAGAAGTGCGGAAGTGGGATAAGGGCTTTGGACCAAGGGATAAGGTCACACTCAGTCCATTACAACCCAAGAAGCATTCTCTTAGCTGTCAGATGTTAGAGGCCATGGGGTGGAGATCAGAACTCCTGAGCTCAGGTAAAGAGCACAGTATTGGATGAAGGGATACACACTTAATTGAGAACGTCCCACTATGGGCACAGGACCACCTCTGAAGAGCCAGAGGTTCCCCTGTTCCTGGCCATTGCCTCCCACCTGAAGAGGAGGAAGGCAATGGAGAGGCTTTTGCACCATGGAAAGCACTGAAAGCAATAGGGGTGGTGTCTCACATTCCAACAAAGACAGCTTCCTCACGTTAAAAGGGACCCAGAGATTTCCACCTTGGAAGTCCAGGAGGGATTGTGACAGAGGCCACATCAGCACCGAGACGCAGCCACCAAACAGCTGCCCAAGAGTTACAGCCACATCTCTGCTTAAGGGTGGAAGATGTGGGATCCCTTCAGAGGGGCTGGCGGACCAGGTAGTGTCTGCTGTGGTTGCTGTATCTGCTGATCCTTACTGCTCTCACAGTGGGGTCCTTCCCAGCCGTGGCACTCACACCGATAGCTCCCAGGCCCAAGGATACATACGCCCTGGTTCATGCATGGGTTGGGCTTGCACAGGTTCACAGGGCTTTTTGCTTCTGCAACAGACACAAACAGAAAGCAGGCTCAGGTGCATCTGCAGAGTATTAACAGCTAGGACACATGTTCTTGTTCATCAGGAATGCCGCAAAAGTATCAGCAACTGACTATCCCAGACATCATAAAATGGCACCCAGGGCTAAAGGGAATAGAAAACCACATTAACATGGCAGAGGGTTCAAGCTTACACCCCTGTCTTGCCACAGAAGACAAACTCCTCTGTGTTTAACCTAGAGAAGAGGAAGAAGAATGGCTTTGCTAGATGTTCTAAACTGGAGGAGAGCATTCCTAATAAATGACAATTCCTAATGACACGGGTTAGTGGTGGATCCTCCAGTGCTGGGGTGACAGTTGGACTTGATGATCTTAAAGGCCTTTTCCAACCCAGCTGATTCTGATTCTAAAGCTTTAACGTCTGACAGTATGTGAGGCTGCCTATCAAAGAAGAACAGAGTGGAGCATCTTCAGAGCTCTGCACTGAACATGTGAGAGCACTCTAAGCCCCTACATCCAGACACTGCCAATAGAGAGCAAGACACAAGCCCTGCTCCAAGCAGTTTACAACCCCAAAAGCCACTGGAGTTCAAACCCCACTTTGTGCTGGAGAGGACCTGAGCTCCCACCAGTGACAAGAAGTCAACTGGAAGCAGGGGTGGCATGAATGGAAAACAACACAGGAAACATTTCTGTGCTGCTTTCTAGGAGGCTTGAGAGAAAAGCCTGCAACCACAGCCCAAGTTGTTATTAGCCCTGTTCATATGAAGTATGTGACAGCTTTCCCAACCCTCTTAACACCACAGGGCCCAGCTGTCAGCAGGGCTGGCAGTGTTTCATGCTGCCTTCCTGATAATACCTTAGGTTAAGTAGCAGCACCCCAGAGGGATTTGCTTCCAGTCTGCTGGCAACACCACTGCAGTGTTGGTAAGGGTGTGAAATTCCTTTGCTGAACAACTACGTGGGGTAGAGCGTGGAGCTGCTCGCCTTGCTCTTCGCTCTGTGGTACAAAATGCATAGAAGGCGTAGGAAAAGGGGGAAAGGAAAGGATATTAATCCTATCCTCTATCCATCAGGATGATTACTACAGCTCACCACACTCTGTGCTTGTTCTCTCTGTACGGATAACGATGTGTGCAGCAACTCTCAACCTCTGCTAAAGATTGGCAAAATCGTCATTGAAATTCAGGCTTTTGACAGTCAAATCCTAGATCTGAGACATCTCAGTCTTTAGTTCCTGTTGATCTTTTATGGAGTCAAGCTGGGTTCAACACCATTGTCATCATGGGACATCTCAGATGGGGTCCTGCCTGACAGTATATCCCCAGGGATGGATACTCCTGCTTTCACTGTAGATGAAACTCAAGCCTACTGTTAACAGAGCATCATCTGAAATAAGCTTCTTCCACTTGAGGGATTATAACCTTTGATGATCTCAAGAGTTTGTGTTTCCATTAATCAGATTCATATACATTTAATGCTTGGGATCTTTTCTCCTAGCCCCCAGATTTCTTTTTTATGGTCTCTCTTCAGCTAAGCCTCAGAACAAATGCGATATTGCAGGTGTCAAGAGACAGGGTCTGTTTCTAAATACTTTTATCATGAGTCATAAATATTTTTTAAGCCCTTTCACAGACAATGATTCTGTTATTGAGTCTTGGACTTGGGAGCAGAAGACTGAATGAAGGGTTTATCTCCACATCGCTCTTGGTCCCAGCCTATCTAGTGCAAACAGTGATTACCTGCACATGAAATGAAAGCAGCAATTCAGTCTCAGGAAATGATATGTTATTACCATGACTCATTGAACCTTGCCATTTTTTCCCTTTCATCTGTGGCGCTATAGTTAATTTCATGGTACAGTACATTGTTTTTGTAATAACACAGCTGAAAATACCACTGCAAAAGGAGCACATTGAAAAGCTCCAGGTAGAAACCATCTGCAGAGCCTGCCAAGAGACCAGCTCCTCACCTCAAAGAGACAGTGCTTTAGTTCTTTCTAACCCTGAAGGAGCCATGGGCATGCCTAGAGATGAAAAGAACCTTTGATAGTGCTGAAGCTCAACACACTTCTTCATTTGACCTCACAAACAAGTTAAAGCATAACAAAAGCAAATAGCTAGATGCTAAACTCTGACTATTTTGAATGAGAAACAAGCATAGCATTTTAACTTTCTAGTCGTGGCACTTTGGCCACCACTAACGTCTGCAAACCAGGGCTGCTATGCTTTCTGAAGAGCTGATTTTCATCGAACACAGGTTCTCACATTCAACACTGTTGGCTGTAGAAACATGTTCCATTAACCCCCCCCCCCCAGTAACACTGCAGGGGGTACATCAATGCACAGCAAGTTCTACAGGCTTAAAGCAACCTTGGAAAAAGAACAAACTTCTTTTTCTTTCAGGGAAGGCAGAACCTAGGCCTGGCAGGCTTGGGAAGAGGCACTCACGCTAAGCACAGTCTCACCCAGTGGACTGAGTCCCAAGACCCAGTCCAGTTGGTTCCTATTCCTACAGAATTGGTTTGAACAGTCACCAGATCTCTATGCCATAGTTTGCCCACCTGTTTAAGGCAAAAGACAGTATTGAGCTCACTTGATAAAGCATCAGAAAACCTACAATAACAGTGCCTGGTGGCATCACCATAAGGAGCAAGGATGGGACATTCTCTCACCTTCACAGACTCTTTCGATGATAAGGTCTTGGTAATACTGCAGGTCCTCATAGGAGGAGACGTGGACCAGGTAGCTGGGAGACCCAGCAACCCTCAGCAGCGTGTCCCTCTGTGCATCCCCAATGACAACCACAAACACCAAGATGCCATTGTGCCTCAGCTGCTGAGCTGGGGCAGCCGCATCCCCCATGCCACCTCCGCTTGCGAGCAGCACCACCACCTTGTTCACACCAGGTCTTGCTCCCTTCTGCACTGTCATCACATCACCATAGACATGCAGTAAGGCGCTGCCAGCAGACCCCGAGCCCCCGAGGAAAGGCACCTGGTCAAAGGCGTGGAGGACAGCAGAATTGCTTGTGTGGGTGTCCAAGGCAAACACTGTGTGAGCTCTGCTGCCATAGATCACAAGGGCAATTTGGGTGACATCCCGGTTGATGCTGAAGTGTGAACAGCTGCTCCTGACAAAGGCCCTCAGCCACAGGAAATTCTCCAGGCCAACTCCAGAGGAAGCATCCACCACAAATGCCAAGTCAAGAGGCTGTGCCTGGCAGCCTGGATAAGAGAGTGCAAACATAGGATTTCTCAGAATATGTATGTACGCTTTTCTGACCAAAAGAAGTGGTCAGAAGGGGAAAATGGTGGGCAAAATTCATCACTGATGATCACTGAAGGGTGATCTACAACCCTTTCACACCAAGAGATGCAGACCCACCACAGAAAGCAGGGATGGAAGGTTAGTCCTTGGATCTATGACTGACACAAACAAAACAAGAACATTCATCCTTCTGTCCTTCCCTCGTCCCCAGTGGAGTTCAGAAGACCTCCTCATGGTTTGACAAATTCATCGCACAATGAATCTTACCTCCAGGATTGTCCACACTGCAGATTCTTCTGTGCAGCTCTGGGATCCTATTGAACAGGTCCTGGGGATCAGAGTAGACAATTGTCTGCTTTGGACTGCCAGTCACCTTGGTCAGCTCTGCTCTCATGAAGCTGCTGCCAACACCAATCAAGAAGAGGTCTTGGTCTCTCACATACTTGGCAGCCTCTGCCACTGGATCTTGGGACTTGGAGTCAGTGAGCAAGACAACCACACGTGGGATATCATCCTGCATGTCCGCAAAGGCTGGGGTGCTACTAAAACCGTGCTGTGCAATGTACTGCAGGGCTCTGCCTGTCAGGGTTCCTCCTCCACTGAAATTCAAAGCATCAATGCTCCTCAGGAGACCGAGTGCATCCTTGTGTTGCCCCACTTCAATGGGTATCCTAACACTGCTATCGTACTGGGCCACCCCCACGTTCATTGGCGAGTCCTGGCCCATCACACCTTGGATGAACCTCTTGAGGAATGCCTTGTAGCGCAGGAACCCTTCCAACGTCACTGCTGACGAGCTGTCCACCAGGAAAAGGAGATCCACGCTGCACTCCAGGCTCAGCTTTGGTGCTGAAAAGGGAGGTATCAATTTGTCATTGGCAGGGCAAGACAAGCCCTGTGGTGTGGAGCAGGGATATGGTGCACAGTAACCTAAATGGTTTGCCAGATATGCCGTGAGCTGGAAGACAACTGTGGGAGGAGCACGCTTTATTTTGGTTGGATGCCGCACAAGGCTTTAGAGACAGGAAATATCCATGGGAGTCTGGGGGCACTCCTGAACTTGTGGATGGCAAACTTCAAATTAAAAATGACAGCTCCTCTCACTAGGTACTCAGGGGAAAACATTCCGAGTTTTCCAGAGAAAGGAGTCCAAGCACCAGGCTCTTTTTTGTAACATCCCAAGGCATTCAAAGTGGGAGCTTTGATTATGGGGGAAGAAAGTACAAAGCATTTCCTGAATTCGGGACCTTCTTGGGTTTCTTAACACTGAACCCCCAAAATCAGGAGTCCCTCTCCACCCCATGTGCAGGGAGCCATACCTATGCATCTGCCCCAGTTTCTCTGTTCTGCTCACATGGCACCTGCATTTAGATCCAAAGTGAGATTGTCCCTATTGGTGCTCTCCATATCCACAGGTTTCTGAGCACTGAGACCCAGCCACTGTGACTGACACAGCCATAACCAGCATGAGAGAGTCGCAGAAACATAGAATACCAGGTTGGAAGGGACTTCTGTGATCGTCTGGTCCAACCTTTAGAGAATCATAGAACAGAGAAAATGCAGCCTGTCTTCTGGAGAGAAGCCCAAAGGCTGCAGCCCAACCCCAGTTGTCCCTATGGCCAGGTAACAGACACCACAAAGGGCAGGACTCAGGCAGCAGGGAGGGAGGAAGAGCGCAGGTTTACACCTACCGCAGTGGATGTCTCCTGCATATCCCACTGGGCACAGGCAGTGGTATTTGTCCAGTCCCTTTGGGACACATGTGCCCCCGTTCTGGCATGGCTGGGAGTCACAAGGATCTAAATGGGATCAGAGAAAGGAAAGATAGGGAGTCAGCAGGGAGCCTGCCCCTTCCCATCCTGTGCCACCAGTGGAAAAGGGGTCTTTTGCTGCAGAGTTTGAATTAACTTAGGGCCACGTTCACTCTCAGCTCCACAGCAATTTTATTTTGGGATGGCTTTCCAACAGGCAGTGTTGGAAACCATGAGCTCACTTCGTTTCCTTTAGAATAACACCAAGGAAGATACATTCATGCAAATACAGGATTGCTAAGGGTCAATCAGCTTGGTCAGATTTACACTGGCGAAGGATCAGAGTATGGCCTGATGCTTGGGCAATGTTGTACTGACAGATAAAGCCATTGTCACCTGAACCAGCAAAAGGATGGAGTTAAGGGCAGAACTGAAGCACCACCGCTGTTTTCACAGTCACAGAAACAGAGCGGCAATCAGCAAGGGTCAGGTTCCTTGCTAAACTGACCATGGTACCAAATCCATGAGTGGAGGCATCTCACTGCATACTCCTCTAGCTGGAGAGCAGTGACTCCTTGCAGGCATCAGGAAGCAGCACAAGCCTCAGCCCCAGAGACACAAGCAGATGAGGATTAGCTGACACCTCAAGTGGAAGGGGAACTGACAGGGAGGTACTTTAATCCAAAATAACCCTGGTTATAGATATCCATGACACAAAAAAAGTATGGATGTAACATCAACTTGTTGCATTTTCTCACTTTGTACAAAATTTTTAGAGATAAACCACCTTTCCTTTCATTCTTTTCATTCTTTTAGTCTTTTTATTGTTTAGTTCTTGTCTTTCCTGCTTTGTAAAGGAAAAGGTTCAAAGGCTACGTCCTACCTGGACATACAGTTCGGAAGCATCTGGACGGGTGTTTTATCAAGACCCTCTTCCATCTGAAACAGGAACAATAAAACCTACCATGAATTTAAAGATAAGCGAGGTGTCTTCCAGGTTGACCTTAAGGTGTTTTCAATGGAACAGATTTGCTTTGAAAACACGATTTTTCAAAACAAGTATTTCAAAAGAAAATGTCCATTCTGAGTGGGGTGGCAAAAGAAAGAAAAAGTATTTCATCAAATCTACTCTTTTGGTTTGAATTCTATCTGAATGTTTTATGTTTAAAGATTACGGGTGTATTTTTCAGGCTCCAGTTTGGTTTTAGTTATTGTTGCTACTGAAAAGATGTTACAGGGTTTATTCTAAATTTGAATGAGAAGAAAAATTTACAGCAGTGAGAATTTGTCATTCAATGTGAATTCCGGCATCTAATTTATCCACCTGTAACTGGTGGACAAGCAAGGCTTAGAGTGGGAAGAAATCCTCAGTCTTCAGCTGTGCCTCCCACTGAGATTTTTTAACTTCCTCCATCATTTCCCTTCCCTAAGGTGACATGAAATAAACCCAAACCCTAATAGACAAATGTGTATGTGACACATGTAAGAAGACAGGTAATATTGGTTTCTGGCAGTGAAATGATTTCTGCTTATTCTCATCCCTGTTAATGAGGTCTCTATTTATCCAATAACTGCAGCTTCACTATGCCACTGCTTTTCCAGTGCTCTGCATTAGGGCTGCTTAAGCTTGCAGCAACTGTGGCCCACACCATCATATTTGGGATGCCACAGGCAAGCCACACACTGCTTGGCTTTCCCACACTGGCTGTAAAGTACAAGGATCTGGAAACACTCACAGACATTAGGACAGGCCTGAAATTATCCATACAGTCATCCCTCAGTATATCCATGCACAGGCCATTATGCACAGCCCAGATCCAGGGTGATTTATAACATGACTCTGACTGCCTGGCATTAAAACAAGCACACAAAGCATTTCTTCAAATTAAAAAACAACACCCCACCACCACCAATTACTGCACACCACCACTTGCACTCAGCTGCTTTCATCAGTAAAAAGCATGAAGCAGCCTTTCCCTTCACAGCTCATTTTTAAAGCATTTCTCCCACTGTATTAACTGCAGTGACAATGTTATTTGAAGGACCTGACATGGTTTATGGGTTTTCAGCTCCAGCCTCCTCTCCCTGAGCAAGAGGATGTTTCCCTCACGCAGCTCACTGCCATTGACCTGTTAATGCAGCTCTTTGTGTGCATTCTGGCTTTGGCACTGCTTTACGGGGGGTATTTTGCTATTGACTGGAGCCTCTCTGTGAAAGTCCTTCCCACATCCCCCAGGGCAGCCAAGCAAAGGAAAAGGGGCTTCTATAAGGAAGAAAGTCTGAGTGGATGAAACCAAAACGAGCGCCAACACAGGGAGCCAGACCTAGAAACCTCTGCACCAGAGGTCAATACAGAGACGCAAACTTCAAATCATCTGAGTTCAACAGGTAGGTGACCAATCCCAAATCCATTTTCTAATATTCATGGTGCTCTTGAGCTAATCATCTTGATCAGCTCCTCCTCTCACCCTTTGCTTCTCATATCAATGGTCAGGGCAGGGAGAGCCTCTTCCCATGTCTAGGGACCATGTTTGCACCAGTCTTCTGAGTGATCTTCATCCCCATAAAGAATTACAGTTAGAGAAAAGCCTCATTACTGTGTCTCTCATGTCCTTTCAGCCCCACTCACTACTAGAGCTTTGGGTGCCCAACTCACCTGTAGAAAGGGCACAGCGAAGCCCGCACTGCATTTGGCTGCTTTGAGCCTTTCCAGCACACATAGTTTCCAGCCAGCTCTTTCACAGTCTCCAGGGTGCTGCGTTCACAAGGGTGGGATTCGACTCTGCAGCCTGTAGCAAAGAGCAAACGGAACTAGGATCAATGCAGGGAAATACAGTTTGTGTGGGAGTGAAGCACCATTCTGAAACAGGTTAGTTTTCTTCATCTACCTGGCATCAGCAGACCAGGCAGTGATTCACAGAGCTTCCAGAGACTCCAAAAGAGAACTTTCCTGTTGACAAGCTCACCAGCCTGTCCCACTTTCTGGATGCTCACTGTTCAGCATCCTTTGCTTTGCTGTTAAACTCCCACTGCTGAGTTTAGGGGTCAGTGAAAATTTTTCAGCCCGTTTGGTGCCCTCATGATGGAATCACGGAATCAACCAGTTTGGAAAAGACATTTAAGATCATCAAGTCCAATCTCTACCCCAGCACTGCCACGGTCACCATTAAACCATGTCACTGAGGGCCTCACCTACACTGTTTGTGAACACTTCCAGGGATGCTGAGTCCACCACTTGGAATCACCAGCATGCCATCCAGTTTGGCCACCAGAGTCAGGATAACTCAGAGTGCAAGACCTGCATATTCACTTGTACGTTTTCTGACACTACCTCATCTTCCTCACTCAGTGACACAGTCCAAGCTCAGAGCATGGACGTGAAGAAGGAGGCAGGAAAAGGGGTTACCTGGCGCGGTGGTGCTGCAGACAGAGCCGGTGAGGGTGCTGTACAGGCCATTGGCAGCATCATCAGCATCCCCAGCGAAGAGCACATGCTGCTCAGTGGGCTCACTAGCCAGCATGTGCAGCTCCTCCCATCTGCAGAGCAAGGGGGTGTTCAACCACTTAGTTATCCCCAAAGAACTGAGTATCAAAACAGACCGTGTTCAGTGAATAGAGAGCTGTGGCAGAACCATGACACCTTTCAAACAGTTTTCAAAGGCCTTGTGTGTTTAATCTCAGGCAGTAGCATAGCTCTAAGTCAGTGGAAGGGCTTCCTTCAACACTAGTTCTCCTTCTACACCAGCCACCAAATCAGCATTTCCTCCATCCTTAACCCACAGATTCCCCTTTTTCTTTCCCAAAGCTCACACCTAGCACAAGACCACCCCTTCCTCACTAGGACTTGCCATTTGGGTATCTGGGCCTCCATTTCCCACTCTATGGGAAGTTTCCTACCTTGGAAACTTGATTCCCACTGCAAAAACCATGATGTGTCTGTCTTTCACCTGCATTGCAGGCATCGCAGTGCTGCCCTGGGACTTTCCATCCGAAATGATGATCAGGACTTCAGGGACACTCGAGTTTCTGCCACCAGGGAATCCCTTGCGGAGAATGTACTTCAGAGCCCGACCTGTTTCTGTGCTCCCGCCTCTGGAAAGAAGGGAGATGAAATCAGAACAGTGGAAAGCAAAGCTCTTCTCTTGCTATTGTATTTACCATTTGGCTTTCAAACTTCCACCCTTTGGTAATGGGAACTTAACATATTTCTGCCTGTTGTCACGCAACACATCAACAGAGATGTCTAACCTTGTCATTCTTGTCACCTTCGTATTAATAGGTCTCATCTATTCACCCTTGCCTCCCTCATCTCCAACAAGACCTCAAACACACAGCAGAGTGTTTCTGCGACTGGGGCAAGAACCAGAGCTCTCAGATATTTATTTCCAGCTTTGACAAATGTCTCAACTGCTCCTGATTGTCCATTTAAAAACTGCAGTCACTCCTTTAATAGTTGTGAGGAAAAGCTCTTTTACAACAACGTCTTGTATTCCAGTCAGAGACACAGTACAAGTGGGCAAAATGAACAAACACCAGCATCTCAAAGTGGTTTCCTTTCTCTTGGTGGGTAAAGATGCTATGAATTCTTGCCACATTTCACCCTGTGATAAATGAATTGCTCAAAATTGGATAAAAATGCTAAATTAAATTCGTTAAGTGAATAAGTGAATAACGGTGAGCAAACAGCGCTGGGTGCGCGGGGGAGTCTCTGCTCCGCCAATACGCACACCCCGCAACACCCACTCCCCGCACTCCCCACTTTTTTTCTCCTTCCTCATACATATGCAATAAGGAGGTGTGAAAATGTAAATTGTCTCTCGCTTTGTATTAAAATGA
>JAOEHX010043488.1:0-13701 GCA_025448015.1 Bolborhynchus lineola | reverse complement strand
AACTATGGCTCTAAAACAGCAATAAAACAAGGCATACATATATATCACAGATTTCGGTCATACAAGGAATAAGTCACTCAATTCCATATTTGTCTTTTAATTGACACGGATCACATTTTCATATCTCACAATCCCTTTCCTTCCATGGAACCTTCTGCCATTCTTACACCAAGAGCAAGAAGGGAGATACGTGTCCCAGCTTGTAACTGAGAGTCTGCAGTCCAGTGGTATGCAGAGTTATGGCCTTTTTCTCCACGGTTTATTTGCAGGTCAATTTGATTTTCTACTAAAAGACATTTGTCCTTCCTGTAGTAAAGCTCCAGAAAAAAAATGAATGCTGAAAGCTTCTTAGCATACCTCTAGAAACTCAGAAGGACTGGACACAAGGGATGCTTTCTTCAGGGTTTCACCAGTACCTTTTACATGAGGAAAGTAAATGTCAATGAAAGCCACCTGATGCTCCAGCTGTCCAAAACCATGAAAAACTCAATCAAAATCAATATTCTCATCCGCTAGGTTGCTTGCCAGTAGCACTGGTACGACAGAGAAGGCGCACCAGCCATTGATATCCACACAAGCTGTACCCATCACTTCTCATTTTGGAGATGGGATCACCTGGAAGAAGCACAAGGCCATTTAAAAGTGGCACAAGTTACCTACTTCAGCTCACTTGTAGCTCAGATGCCAAAGCTACCTTACTCCTCATACTGTCTGCACTGAGTAGTGTCCTGAAGTCCTTGCAGGGCCTGGTTGCCCTCGGGTCTGGGCTATCATGGAGCTTTCCTGTGTGCCTCTCCTGTGAAACATTCCTTCCAATACATGTAACTCAAACAGTGGATGGACACAGCCCTGCCACCCTTCACTTACAAATGAATGGGACCTCAAGAGATGAAGGGACAGACATGTAAAAGCATCAGATGATCCCTTCTGAAAATCTGCTCTGAAGAGCTGGCTGGCCTCTGAAGGAATGAAAACTAAGTGTTATCTTGGACCAAAGGTAACAGAAGCAGATTTCAGGGCTGATTCCAGGTCCTTCTCCACAAAACCATTTACTTCCTCTTTCCTGGCTCCCCAGAAGCAGTCCTAGAGTGCAAGAAAACAGCTACTTCCATATTTTGGCAGCCCCTGAATTCTCTCCTGGAGAAAAGAATGTTTCTGAGGTAGAAAGCTATCAGTTCAATACTCAGCAATCCTCTCAGTAGCAAAGTACTAAACCTGCATCAGGATTCAGGCCCTAAAGGGTGCACATTCCTGTAGGGAATTCCTGCATGCCAATGGCAACTTAAATCAGCAGGTAAAATGTGCTACTGCTAAGTATTAGGGAATGGCAGGCATGAAGCCTTGCAGCCATGCAGTAACTCCCAAGGAAAAGCAACCTTGATTGCAGTATTGGTAGAAAATAAGCTACAGGTTGCCAGAGAACAGCTTTAGTCAAAGATACTTTAGAAATCCTGAGACTCCTTTCCTGTGAGATTATTAAAGAGTAAGACTTGCTGACTGCTGGATGCCTCCTTAACCTAAGAGCCTGATTGACCTCCCGAGCCTGGAGGCACTGGAGCTGTATGGTGCACACCAGCACAGAGCCACAGGGAAGGAAAGAGAGTTCCCTCTGGTAGCAGGGATGCTCACCACAGGCAGGGTTAATGGCCAGTGTCTGCACAGCGCAAGGGTCTCTTGGTGATGGCCTACTGGGTGTGAACTGGGAAGAAGCCCACCATTGCAAGTGTGCTGAAGGTAAAGCAGAAGGGAATAAAAAAGGGAGTGCTATCCATACACATGGGTCTAAGAGGGGAACAATAACGTGTGGTTTTTATGGGCTCTACGTTTCCTCCGGTTGTTACTTCTTCCTAGTGAGCTTTGTGGGGCAGGGACTGTCCTCTGCTTTCAATACTTAACTTTGCCTACTCAAGACGGGGCTCCATGTTCTATGTACCATAAAATGTCACCAGAATTACACAAACTATCATCTTTATCAGGCTGAGGCAGGAATGATGACACTGTGAGCCAAATACTGCAGATTCATTTAAGTAAAAGCCATGAGCAACCTAATAGAGACCTTGGAGAGGAGGCAAGAGATGGTATCACCTCTGTGCTGCAGGCTGGACTGTGCAGCTGGACCCCAAGGTGAAATCAGCCCCAGCTGCCCCAACTCCCCATCCATCTCCTACGCTTGGAGATGTAGGCTACCCAGGCAGCTCCTGCTGTAACCAACTCAAGCTTCACATCAGCCACCTACATTCTGCACTCAGTCAATACCAGGCTAAGACCTTGCTACAAGACAACACACTGGGAAAAAGCCTTTCATCTCCGGTAAAAATCAAGGGCAACCCACACTGCAAGTTCTTCAGCTGCTGTGGACAGCTTTGACCCCTGCCTACAACTCATTAACTCTTTTTGGTGTTGGAGGAATAAACATTTGCTTATCTCAAAGGGGTAAATCCTGCATTAAGTCTCCCTCTTCCATTCTTGGCAGTTCTTCATCTGCCCAAGGTGAGAGGTCTGTAACGTGCCATGCCTGACTGGATGTTTGATACCATAGGGAGCCCAGTTCACTGGGAACTTGCTCCAGACCCTGTTGACAACTAAACCATAAGATAGGAGGAGACATTTCCAGCTGCCTTCTACCAAGGAGCTGTGCTATAAATCACTTCCTACAATTGCGTTTTAGAGCTGCTTTTATAGCCATCCAGAGCAAGCAAGGAGAACCAAGCCACAAGCGTTATTCATTTCTTGGAGGCATTATGTTGTCCTTCAGCTGTGTTGACACAAACACACCCCATTTGCTTTCTGAACATCCATCCTTTGCTTTAGCACCTGATTCCCGATTTGCTTGTTCAAGAAAAGTATTTGATCATGCCCAAGTTCATCATTTCATGCTCATTTCATACTGTGTTCATAGCATGTCCAAATCTGCCATTTCCCGACCAGATGTCAGCAGCTGTCAGATGCTTCAGTGAAAAGTGCTGTGCATGAAGGAAAATACATTGTGCATAGTCAGTCTGATGACTAAATCGTGATGAACTCAGTAAGCTGTGCCCACGTGAGCCCTGAGTATTAGAAAAAGTTAATAAAGAGTCTCTGCACCAAAGCTCCTTAAATTCAGTTTCTTATCAATTTTCACTGGTTTCAACACTGTGGGTGTGTGTTTAAGGCATTACTCCAATGAGGATTTTCTGAAGCTGAAGGAAATGTGGATTTTACCTGCTGCCTTTGCTCGGGGATAGCGCTAAGAAGGTTTTTCTCCTGTAACCAGCCATTGGCTTGTATGAAAGAAATTCATAAGAAGTTTAGCTTCTGAGATTACTGCCAAATTTGGCTGGGTTTGGCCAGTGAATTCAAAGGCCATTTGGACAGGATTCACAGAGAGAGACCAGCAGGCTCCAAATAAATCACAGAAGCTTCACTTTAGTCTGGTGCTGCCTCCTTTCAAGTGCTCTCAGCTCCACGCCTGGAGCACAGGGCTGAAGTCAGGAAATGCCTCGCTGGCCAAAGGCTCATCAGAAGCACATCAAGAAGCCTCTCATCCGAGACGTCAGACATCCAGCTTTTTCGGAAGCCAACTGGAATCCATCCGTAGCTCTTTTATCTGCTTTGAAATGTCAGCTTTTCATTTAAACTAGATGGAACAGCCAAGCACAAGGTCATTCTTTCTGTTTGATCTGTCAGCATCCTTGCGTTGTCATCAAGGAATTTCAGTGCCAGACACCAAACACTGCTCTGCTTTCTCTGTTCTCACTGACTTTCAGCCAACAGCCAAAGAGGAGGAGTGTAGCTTGTTTTCTGGGAAGCTTTTCCTTTAATATTACATGAGAGGTTTTCTTGATTTGATAAACCTATCAAAAGCAATACAACAAAACCAGCCAATTGATCTTGCTTGAAAAAGTCAAAAGTGAACCCATTTGCTTGTAATATGTACGTCATACATCCATGTATGATGAGATACAGAGCTAACCTTTATCCCTAATGCAGACGGGCTGAAGAAGGAGTAGACTGCCACAGGCCATACTAGTACCTCAGCTATCATCAAAACAAGTGTTATTTGGGGGTGGTTGTCAGATCCTTCATAGATCCAAAAGTGTTTCTCAGAAATGAAGAGCTTGGATTTGGAGAGGCTTTAAGGACAGGTCTTGTCTGGGCTTCTGGCTCTATTTCCTGAGGTCGTGGGAAGACATCCAAGTCTTACCATCAGGAAGAAAAAAGGTTTCCTTCTGAAAACCTGATCCTGTTGAATTCGGCAGGTACACATGCACAGACATCTGGGGACCAGGGATTTGTCACTACTTCATAGGACAAAGGAAACTAACCACCAAAACCATGTCCTGCCTTCGCTCAGGCATGCCGGAACACCGCACTTGCTTTTCCCTGGAAGCACGTAACCCAGCGCCCAGCACAAATGGTCAGAAGAACCCACCAGGATGGTCATGGAAAATTCTCCCTATTTACCATGTTATAGTGAGACACTGAAAACTCCCTCCCATCAACTTCCACTGACAAAGCCAGAGCAGGTTTTAGCAGGCTGTAAATTATGGACCGCAGTGTTCATCCACCCTCCTTCCTGAGGGCATCACATTGGTGTATGCACAGCAGGGGCAGAGATGTCCGGACCTCAACAAACTCCCAGTCCAGAGATCATTCATAGCCCCGAAAAAGAGAAGAGCTGTAAAATAAGCTGACCTGAACACAATCCTCTCAATTCCCTCTTTCACTTCTTGTTTGGTTAGATACGAATCCAGCAGGAATTCAAGGTGAGGAGTTGAGCTAAACTGTATCAAACCCACGCGGACCTAAAAGAAAAGGTTGAAGATTATAAAAGGTGTCTGTGAGTCTCTAAATGATCTTCAAGGAGGAGCACAGACCACAACATTTCCTATGCAGACTATATACAAGCAAAGAAGTTCATTAGCAAACAACGTGAGCCTCTGCCGCAGACACAGGCAGCTCATGATCTATATTTATCCATTCAGAGCAGCAAGGAGCCTCAAGCACAGTAAGTTCATAAATAACGCCTCTTATACCAAGCCAGTTATACACTGCACAGGCGATCTTTCCATTACTAAAAGCAGCTCCCTCCGGCATCAAGCACAGCAAGCAACACAAACCAATTATTTTTCCACTACCTCCTTTAAAACTCTTTTCTATCCTTGAAAATGCAAATCAGCCGAATTGCCTGCATTGGACAATACAACGAGGATATTTCACTGAAGCCTGACAAGAAGTTTCACAGAATGAGACAACTTTAAAGGGGAAAAAACTGCCGATTTTCAATCTATAAGCCTATATTGCAGTCTAGCTGAAGGTGTCCCTGCTCATTGCAGGGGGGTTGGAATAGATAACCTCTGAAGGTCCCTTCCTACCCAAACCATTCTATGATCCTATACATCTCTACTCTCAATCAATTTAATGTGAGCCATGAAAAGGGAATGCCCATTTCACCTGAGCCACCCAGCATCTCTCAAAGCCTCAAGTGTGCTCTGTGACTCCTTGCCATCATTGCTCTGTGCTGTGCGGCTGTAAGATGAGATCTGAAGGGTGAAAGATTCTTGCATAAGAAAATGATGAAGGGGAATGGTGATTTCAGCTTCCAAAGGATCCTTCCACAGGGGAAGAGCAGCAGCTCTTCATTTTAGGACCTGGAGTGGTGGAGGCAGTTGGTCTGGAGGAAGTTTTTGGGTACAGATCTAAGTCTCCCTGCGGTGAGAACCAGGAGCAAACACAGGAGCTGCCTCTGCTCCTTTGCTCCCAGAAGTCTCTGGAGAATCCGGCATGGACTACACGGACCAAGGGTCCCCAAAGCTGCAGCAGGCTCAGACTCACCCCCTGTCCCGCCTCAGGTTCCTCTTCCTGTTACACAGAGACCTCGCATCCCTGTCACAACCTTCCCAAAGACCCACCAATTATTTGGAAAGGCTCTGGCAGGGAATCAAGTACAAGAACCACCCCAGCCTGCTCCAAGGCCCCTGACTAAGATGCCTTGCAATGAACATTTTCCCTTTCAATCATTTTAATCTATGAGCATCCCAACCAAAATAAAAATCAATAAAAAAAAACCCAAATCATAATCTTTAACCTTAAATATTACATATTTTTCTCAAGACCAAATGGAACTGCTTAAAATCTGCGGAGAATCAAGAAGCATCCTCCAACCCCACTGCTTCGTAAACCTCCACATTGTCTTTCTGAATAAATACCCCATGGTAGCTTCTAGGTTGAATACTGCAGTTCTACCCAGCACATTATCACTGTCCTTTCCACACATTGGCAAGTTGTTTGAACATACAATGAGACATTCCTGACACTCACCCTGTCTGGGTGGATATCCAAGGCATCACAGAGCTTGCTTGCGAAGTGCTTAGACCTTTCAAAGCTTCCTTTGCCAATGCTGTAGGAGCCGTCCAAGAGGAAAAGGACATCTAATGAAGCAGAGCACTGCATCACTAGGAGAAAAGGTAGACGCTCTGAAACTGCACCTTGTTAGTCTCACTGCCTGGAAACAGATAGCCAGGAGCAGAAAATCCAGACAAATGGATATGCAGAGGACAGACACAACCCAAAGCCTGGATGCACTCCTGCTCTGGCCTGCACTCATTCAGCCCTGGCAAGGTTTAAGCCCAGCCATGTTTTTTGCTAGCAAAACCCTGAATTTATACTTAGGGTTTTCTAATAACAGATTATGAGGGATCGAAAGCTGTAAAGCATTCCCTTCTGGGTCACTGGCTCTTCTAATGGGGCAACCAGGCTTGCCCTGGAGCGCTGCACTGGGTAAGAGCTAGAGCATAGCCTACTTACCAGCACTGTCCCAGCTTGTCAGCCTTGCCCTCACTGCTGGTCTGGATGTGGAGATGCAACAACCTGGGTGCTGAGCGCAGGCACTGACCACAGCTGCCTTGCTGAGCATGCACAGAGAAAGCTGCTGTGCCTCCATCTCATTGTGTGCTTGGCATGGAGATGTGGAGACCAGGCTGGATGGGGTTTTGAGCAACTTGGTCTAGTGTGAGGTGTCCCTGCTCATGGCAGGGGTTGGAACTGGATGATCTTAAGGTCCTTTCTAATCCAAACCATTCTATGATTCTACATCTGCAGCCCACCGAAGGGCTCTTGGTGATGTGCATCAGTGAGAAACATCCAAATAGAGCATATCAGGATGGAAAGCCTGAGCTGAACACACGGTGCTAAGGATGGGGGCATGCCTGGCACAGGAGAACATGTAATTTGTCACTTGGCGGGCAGACAATAGGAAATAATGGCTAGCAGGAGAATGCATGATACAGGCTGTGAGTAACTAATTGGGTGTATGTCAAGGGACCTGTAGGTGAACATGGTTTCCTGCAGCCAAACATGGTTTTGTGCAGCCAGAGCACAGCCATCCTTATTCAGTGCATCGTGGCTGTTGCTGGCTTCACAGCCTGAACAAATTAGCCACACGAGAGGTCTAATTGAGTCTGTGATTAAACACAGCTCCTTAAACCGGGACTGCTTGAAACAGGCTCTGAAGGAGCTGACAGAGACACCAGCTGGGTGGCAAAAAACCAATATGGAAAAACCAGAGCAGGTCACATCCCAGGAGAGCTATCACCAATGAGGGGGGAAACCTGGCTAGGGCAGAAGCAGCCACAATGTTGTGCTTACCAGAGCATTACAGACTGAAAGAGGTCCAATAAACAAACAAACAATCAAATAGATATATTTAGGGGGGAAAAAACCCAACAGAAAAATCAGGAATTCAGGAAACAGAAAAACTTGCTTTGAAAATTAACTTACACTGGCCAGCAGCTGAGATCTTGCTGATCATCTCCTGGTCAGCATGAATCTCCTGCATACCCCATACCAGCAAAACTGTGGGATCAAACAGACAATCACCCATCAACACTAAGAACTGCCTTCATAAACAAACATGCAGGCTTTAATCCACAGCAGCAGAAATGCTGGTTTGCTGCAGAGAGTTCACATTTACAATGATGTGTATCTATGGGAGGAAATTCCTTCTGGCAGGGACCCAGCTGCAGCGCACGGGAGGGAGTCCTCTGCTCACTGCATGCAACAGCGCAAGAATGACAGTTAGGCCAGGCTTAGGCTTCAAAGATCACAGGCATAAGCAAAGGAGACACCCAATAATTGCATTGGAGGCATTTATGAGCTTTTAATGTCACAACAGCATCAGCTTTTCCCATATCAATAGACACGTCACATATACAGATGTTCGAATTCTCAGCGAAGCTGTTTCCCCAGGTATGATTTTCTCTCCCTCTGTGTGAAACTGTTTCAGATATTTATCTGTAAAGCTCCTGGAGAGGCACTCATTTGGCTCTCATTCCTCAGAATGAAGAACTCCAGAGACAGGGAACTATCCGAGACAGAAACCACCGATGAAAAATGACAACTTCAAACATACCTTGGGAAAGCAGGAAAACACAGACGGACTCAAATGACAAGAGGCTCATGGTAACAAATCTGAAAGAAAAATAAAGGAGAGGAATATTGGTCCAATGCTTAAAGCTGGATTCTTTACCTGCAGCTGATCATCTCCTTGCTGCTTGTCTCATGGGATGAGTCCAGATGAGTTCTGAAGAGCAAAGACAACTCCGGGGGAGGAGGGTGGGAAACAAACAGAAGGAAAAAACAGGAAAATGAGAAAATGATGGAAAAGAGTCTCCCTGTGCACTCAGCTCCTTTCCTATTCAGGCTGGAGAATGCAGGCTTCGAGGAGAGAGAGCACGCAGCTGCCCTCCTCTCCTTCCCTCCATGGCCACCCAGACCGCTGCTCTCCTCCTCGTCACTGCACCTCACTCTCAAAGCCAAATCTCATCAGCATCCCTGCTGCCCTCAGGGAGCCAAACACAGCTCCTCTGGGGGCTCACTGAGCATGGGGCAGAGCAATGTCCCCCTGGCCCCCCATCCATCTGAGACCTCCCTGCCTCAGCCAGTGCTGCAGCCCATCATTGTGGGTCTTCAATAACACTCAACCACAGGCTCTTTCATGCCTTATCTCTTCCAGAGACTGGCTTTCTGGGGAGATGATTTTATGCACAGCTGTCCAGCAAAGTCCATTCCCTGCTCCTTTCTCCTTTGAAATCAGCAGAGCTGCCATCACATCGTAGATTGACTTCAGTGACACTTTCAAGCATGCACACAATTAGACCAAGCCTGTCTGGCTGGGGTATGGCTTTGTAGTTAAAGCATGTGTATTTCTTTTTTCTCCAGATTAAAAGCACTGGGTGCACTCACTAGAGCAAATCTGACCAGATTCATGCTGGGTCTTTGCTTCTCTCATTACAAAAGCAGATTTTCTTCATGCAGTTACAGACAAATAAATGCATTTCTTGAGAACTGCCTCTATTAACCAAGTGTTTTCCTAAGGAAATAGCGAGGGCTTTTGTTCAGGAAAGACCTGCCTCTGTAGCAAATGATATGTTTAATAAGCAGGTGGGAAGAACTGATGCTCGTGAGTGAAAACACCAAAACAGGCACATTCCCATCACTTTAGGTGTCAATCCTTTGTAATATGGCAAACCTCGTGAGTCAGGGCAGCGGTGGTCAGGACACAGCTTCATGGAGTGTTCTCATGCTGCCTATCCCAGTCCAACCTTCGACTGCTATTGCCCTGGGCACATCTACATCAGCTCCTGGAGGAAGGAACATACTGGGCTGAGGAAGGTTCCTCTCTCTGTCTCACTGTTTGACAATGGATTTAAAGTTCTGCACTGGCATCTTGCTTCCTCAGTTTCCCCAGTCTTTAAGATTGGGTGCCACCATCCCTTGTGCTTCCATAGGTGGGAAGACCCCATCAACACACAGGTGAACCCCCAGGGACACATAAAACTTTAAACCCCAAGACACAAGCCAAGCTTTCAGCAATGAAAACTTCTCTTCTAGGTAAGCTTTTCTCTTCAGAGGAGCATGTGAAACACCTAAAGTCTGCTCTTGCACTAGAGCATCAGTCTCGGACCCTTCCTTCTGCCCAGGATACCTCTAGCACCCACCCCAGACACCAAATGGTCAGAGCAAGGGCCCATTAAGCTCATGCCCGCACCTCAACACAGCTCACAGACGAGGCAAGGCCCTGCATGGGGCCGTAATGAAGAGGGGAACTGGGAAGGCATCATTAGGGATTATAGACACAATAGCACTCTGTGTCTTGTAGCTCTTTACCCAGTACCAGGTGCTTTGCAAGCATCCCTCTTCAACACATCCTCCCAACACCCCCAAATTAACACTGCTAAATTAACAGATTCCAAGCTTGCTTAAGTAAAGGGGGGTAAACACAACACATGCCTTCATCAAGGAAGCCCTTGTGTCCCTCAGCAGCTTCAAGCCCTGGCTCATGCCACAGAGGTAAGGTCATCCTTATGCCATGCCCCGAGGACATTCAGTCTAGGAGCTAATTCCAGTGAACACAACACCCAAAGGAGAACAAGCCTCTGCCTGCAACCAGATGTGACAGATGTGAGGGGATTTCAGGTTGTTTTCATTACAAAACGCTGACAGGTTGAGATGTTCCTACACTTCGGCCTTATCTTGGGCTCGCATCAACTAATTTGAAGGATGAATTCTTTGTCTTTCAGTCCAGTCAGACTCTCAGCATCAGGAACTGAAAGAAAACTGCATCACCACCCACTGCCCATCAGCATTACCCCAGGATCTTTAGACAGCAGCTTTGCTGGGGGTGCTGTGGTGAATGAAGGAGTTTTTCATTTCATCTTTCTGGCAATTAAGAAAGGGAAATTCAGAAGTATCTGCATTAATCCTGAGTCAAAATAATCTCTTTTTTTAACCACAATTAGTCAAAGTTGTATTTTTTGCAACCAGATTCTCATGTATATGCAATCACAACTTATGTAAAGCTGATTAAGAACGTAGCCACATGTACCTTATTGGGATGAGTAAGACAAGAGGGGAGAGAGAGATAGAGGGGGAAAGTTCCTCTTGACAAAGTGCTTCCCAACATGGCTTTCACCATTTGCAAAACATCTCACCTTCCTTATTCTTACTAATGGGACAGACCCAAACCTGATCTGAAAACAGTGAACCAACACCATGGGGTTGCTCACCTGGATGTTGACCCACGTCCAACAGCAGAGCTGTGCCTACAGCAGGGCAAATACCTGTCTGAAAAGGGATCCAGGACATATCATGGTTGGTGTCTCTTTAGGGAAGGGTAAGGGCTTGTAGCTGATGTCATGTGCCTTGCTAAACTTGCCTGGCACAAAACACCACCATGAGATGCTATCCTGTGTGTATCAATATGAGCACATCCCAATTCTACAGTCTGTTACTGGAACAGTTAGAATCATGTACACTACTTTGGGGCAAATGTTACTCTTCTACTGGGACAAGTAGAAGAACCAGTCAGCTGCTGTAATTTATTACCCCATCTCAGAGACCTGGCTTGCAAAAAAAGGCATTTCCAGCTCATTGTTCAAGCTGTCCCCTTTTGATTTAATAAGAGGGGGGAAAGCAGAAAATATTATGCTGCATATTCATCAAAGCATGTTCTCAACAAGCCAAGCTACCTCCTGCCACTGTAGGCGTATCTCCATAGATTCCCTTCAGTCTATTTGGGAGGATGCGGACCCATTTGTTGAGGGGACCCACTGCTCCTCTGATGTTCAGGTGTGAGGAGAGAAGAGAGGTGGACAGTTTTGATGCCCCCCCCCCCCGTTTTCCATAAGTCAATTTCACTTTTCCTTCTTGCCCAGGTTTGGAGGCAGTGGGACATCCCTATTGGGAGCTCTGGGTGTCCACTCTGCCCTGCCACAGGCACAACCAATGGAGGGAGTCAGAACTGACAGGGGGAGGAGGAAGATGATGGGGAAATGTTTGACTTCCCCTTAAAGAAAACACCACAAATTTCAGTCTCAAACTTTTGACACTTTTTTCTCCTGAAGTGTTAAGATTTAATTTCCTTCAGATGTTCTGTAAAACCAGATTGTTTATTCACCCCCCTTCTGCATGGAGGAAAGTTTTGATAGGTCTTTCCCTCCCCATGCAGTAAGGGCTCCTGTATTTAAGAGACTTGCTTTAGCAGTGCTGCTCCCATGGGATACTGCCAAAATCAACACAGAGGGATCAGGTATGACCCACGAGTTATGGAACAAAAGGCACTTTTCTTCCCCCAGAGCTTGTGCTAAACTTACTGTGTGGTTTGTTCTGGCAGAAGCACTCGTGCTGCTGACTTTGCCTGTGGCAAAGCAGCAGGAGCATCTCTGCGAATGCTTCATCTTTCTTACCTTTTGCTGGATGCCATATGCAAGACCACCCAGGGGAGCTGGAGCCTGCCTCAGCATTGCAAGCACTCAGTACATGTGTGCGGCAGCAGGCAGCTAGTGCTGGTACTGGGAAGAAATGTATGCAGTGGCAGAGAAAAGGGGTGCAGGGACCTGCTGTAACTTGGTGTCATAGGAGAAACCAATAGCATAAGGAACTGAATATGCAAACAATGTAATTATATTGAGACTATGAAGGGAAGCAGGTAATTGGTCACACACCCACTGAGAACTGCTAATTCAAGGCAATGGGTTCCGGTGCAATGATTGTGATCATCCCCGTTGCCCTTCACTGTGCTACAGCTGGGGCCAGACACTACCTTACACCAGCCAGAAACATCCCCACCTGAGGTGGATCAACTACTGATGTGCCCACACTGTGTGCAGGTGTGAAAGGTTCACGAAGAATGAGGGTGCTCCCTGCACCCTTCTCATGCACATCAACAAGACATCTCCCTGCTTCATTCCTTAGATGCTCCACTATGCCATACATGTGCCTTAGTCCAAAAGCTTCCCAGAGGGACAGGTAGACCTTAGGTTGGTCACCTTGTCTTACAAGACAAAAATCCCTCTGCTATGTCACTTGGTGGTGTCACTGTCCTGCACCGCCCATGCTCCTGCAGGACTGGAAGGGCTGTTTGCTGCTGGTTGCCAATGAAGCCATCACTCAAACCACAGGCACCTGCTGGCTGGCTTAGAAGGACAAACCTCAGAAGCAGGACTAAAGACTTACAGGCTGCTGTGATGAGCCTCCCTCTTGAGGAAACTAAACTGTGGTCTGTCCTCCCCCAGACATCCAGCACTGCAGAAGAGGAGGAACTCTGCCCTTCCAAGCCAGCCAGTTGCAGTGGTTACCTACAGCACAGGTAACATCTCTGGTATTCGGTTTAGTGAGACAGCCTGTCCTGACCTCAGCATGCATGACACCAAGATGTTCCTGATCATCTCATACCCAGCGCCTCTTACAGCAAATTCACACCTTATCCTCCTGCTGCATCTCTGCAAGCCCCAAGGACAAGCCACAACCCAGGAATTTTCTCCAGAGCATCACTCCTACAAACACATACAAGCTGCTACCTGCATGTATTTTCAGGGCAGCAGTCTGTGCGCCCTTCCTAGAAGAGGTTTAGAAAGCAGGACTCTCCCACAGGTTTGGGTTGTTTTGCAGACCCAGGGTAGGGTCAACAGAGAATGTTTTGTTATTCCATCTACTGATTCCTTTTAGAGTCTTCTCAGAAGGCCCAGACATCTTTAGGGGCACCCACTGAAGATGATGTGGTTGGGTACCCCAGCACAGAGCACATGAGCAGTGGGTCAGCACACACACAGAGCCCCTCTAAGCAGAGCCCTTGCTGAAGAAAGTGGGACAATGTGTTTGTACGTGGGCCTTGGCCTCCCAGTGGCGCCTCACATACACTATGCAAAATCCCATAATCATAGA
>JAOEHX010043487.1:11897-24360 GCA_025448015.1 Bolborhynchus lineola | reverse complement strand
CAGGCAAAGCAGGCTCGTCCCTGCCGCCCGCCCGCGGTGGTGTCGCTGCTTCCCGCCGCCGCGAGGGAGGCGGCGGTGCGGGCAGGGTCCGTGGAGGAGAGGGGCGGTGGTTGGCGCTGGCTTGTCCCAGGGCGCGGCGGGGCTTGCGGGGTCTGCGCAAGGAGCTCGGGGGAGAAGCAACAGCGGCCCCGCCGTGTTACGTAAGGGCCCGAAACTGCTCAACTAGTGACTGGTGCCGAGGCCCGGGCGGCGGCCGCCGCTTGCTGTGGGGTGGAGGGACGGGACGGGACGGGACTCGTCGGGCCGGGGCGGAGGGCGCTTCCTTCCCTGGCGGCCCCGCGGCGCAGTCCGTCCCCGGGAGAGCGCTGCTCGCCGTGCCCAGCTCGGAGCGAAACCCCTGCACAGTGTTGGTGCTGTGGTGGAAAGAGCGCGGAACGCGAGTGGCGCGGGTGCGAGCGGCGTGAGGAGCTGAGGTGTTTTCCTGTGAAACGCGGTTATTTTGGAGAGGAACGTGACTGCTGTGCTGAAGACATATGTGGCTGTTGTCTAAAAGTGGCTCAGGAAAACACAGCCACATGGTTTTCCTCTCGCCTCATTTGAAGTCCTGTGTGCACAGACTGCGATGTTTATAAATGGCAAACCTGCCCGTCTTGGCAAGGGAGCGCTGGGCGAGCGGGCGGAGCGGCGCTGCCGGCCCCCGGCTTTGTCTCCGCGCAGTGAAGCTGCTGCCGAGCAAGTTTTGACGTCGAGCGGCGGTGCAGTGAGTGCTGATAACCCAACTGACCTGTTAATGTCGTAAAGGGCTCCTTTGCCTGGATTATGGTTGAATTGAGTGGCTCTAGAAGCATCGTTAAATCCTAACTCGGGGTCCGGTGTGTTGAGTAGTTACTATAGGATTTGATGCTTGTTTGAAATACGCTACATCCAAGGCTGCAATACACGACAGCTTAAGTTTGGATGAGGTTAATGCAGTAGGCAAAGTGAGTCTGAAATCAACCCCCCAACTCTGGGATCAGTTTCAGAACTGAGATTACCATTTCCTCTTTACAGAAATAGAGAGCTTCCAAGGCTTGTATATTGGGTTATTTTAGGGATGGTTACCTGAAAGAAGGGAAGTTTTTACAGGTGACTGTGTAATCAGTGCTTAAACACTATGAATTATTTGCTTTGTAAGCAGTCATCAACATGCAGAAGGGAATCGGTTCTGTAGCCCAGAAAGCAATGTTCTCGCTTTTAACCTATATAATCTAACTATTGTTGATCAGTTGAGTGTGAAATAAAAATCCCCATGTAATTATATGTCATGTGTATGAGCTCGGTTTGTTAAATAACGTTTTCCTAAGTGCTTTAGTGCTGTGCTGCTAATGCTAAAACAGCAGTGAAAGTGAAATGTTGTGAGCCTGAGTCCTGATTTCTTCCTTCTGAATGCAGATCAGCTGCGTGCCTTTTGGAGTAAGTTTTGCTCTGCATAGAAACACACACAGGAGTCCCTTAAATGCTAAATGAAAATGGATGAGTAGAAATTTGGAGCTGAAGAAGCTGGATCAGCTTTCTTTGTCTTACTCTCTAGAAGGAGACGGGGTAGTGTCTTTTCACCTAGAAGCAAGTTTGCACTAGATAAAGTGATGAAATAGTTCTTTACCAAGAGCTGTGTTGTTTCCTTTACATTATGGGCTAAGGCTTAACTCCAGTATTATATACATCCCTGGACTAATAGAAGATCTGCCTGTAATATTCTGAAATGCTTTAGTTTACAGAAAATATAATCAGTAAAATGGTTGTTTAATTCAAACAACACAGTGATTTAGGTTTCACCGTTAGGGTTAGTGGATGGGGGAAGGTTTCAGAGCAGGAAAGAGAGGTGGAACTGCAGTTTCAGGTGAGGCATGATATGACAGAGCTTGGCATATCTTTTTCTTTTCCAAGAGCCAAGTGAGTCCAGGGTGCAAACACTGCCTTTGTTAACTTTGGCAGCATTTTTGGTGGCTTGTCTTCACCAGAGAGGGCTAGAGGTGTTAAAGTGAAAGCTGTGGGTCAAAGTGTGCTGTAAAAGTGAGGGAGAGATAAGGTTTTTCATACTTGAGCAATCTTAAAATGTGTGTCTGTTAGGTAAAATGTTAGAAGTGGTGGTCAAGCAGAAAATCGGCATGCAAGTTTTCTGCTCCTAAAAACAATTTGTTAGCAGGTGATGTCAAATAAGGAAACCCCATTGTTAGCAATGGATACATTTTTTTTTAGGTGTTGGTAGGTAAAAAAGTTGACTTACTGATTATTTTTGTTTGTTTGTATTAAGAAGTTAAATCTTATTCTGTACTGTTTCAAGTTCTAAAGGTACGTTTGTGGCTTACTGCAACTCGATGTTCAAACCTGCTTTTCTGTTTATATAATTTTTAAAAATGATAGATGATGCCAGTATATTCTACTGCTTTTGGGGATTAATTTGATAATTTGATAGAAGTTTGATAATCTGTACATTGTTCTGAAAGAGAATATACAAGGTAAAAAAAAATAGGCTTTTGAAATAGAACTGTGTAGGTAAAACTTTTTCCTATCCAGGTTTGTAGAATACCTTTGGTTGTCATGATTTAGCAGAGGGCTTGTTTTTACAGTTGAGGGGGGTAAGAAGCTACTCTGTAGGTAGGTGTGGTGGAACATGTTTACCATGCTACAAATCATTTTATTGTTGTCATAAGCTATAAGATGTGATGACAGCTGTGTTGGCAAGTAGAGTCCTGCAGGCTCAGTCACGTGAGTAGTCTTGTTGAAATAAATGAGTCTGCTCACATGAGAAGTGGCTTGATGGAGAGTTGTAGGTCAGAGATTCTTCTTTTAGGAAAATAAACATTATTGTGCAGAAGTGTTATTGAACAGAAGAGTAATTAATGGTTTTTAGGCTGCCACTTTGATACTACATAGTCAAAAATGCTCATATATTTACTTTAGATTTTAAAGTTACATTAATAGGCAAGAGTGCTGCCACCTTGGACATAATAATGCTTTATGTGGGGTTTTTTTAGCCTGTTAGTGATTGTAAATACTTTAAAGTAATATTTGGGAGTGGCTTTTTTTCCCCCCTGTTTGCATCATAATGTTTTACAGTAAAACAGTGTTAAGCATATTGTGTATGTAATATAGCAGGATTTTGGTATTTTGTACAAGTGTAAAAGAAGAAAAAACAATGGACAATTAAAGATTTCAAATAGAGGAATATTCTGTCTATGTCCCTTCCACCTCCTGTTCCTGACCGTAAGACAGCATGCAAGCAGTTAGTTACTGTGGTAAGATGCACTCCTTTGAGAAGCTATACTGATTCAAATGGATTCAAGGAGGTTGCTAGATGTATCTGATTTTGCTGTCAGCAGCTTTAGTTTTCGCTAGGTACCTCTTGTACCTCAAGTGGTATGTATTATCTACAGGTAATCAGTTTGCTTTTAAGTACGTAGCGTGCCTTCTGCAAAAGGAAAAGCTACAACATGTTCTTGACATTTACATTTCTAAAGTGTATGCATAACTTGTTAATGCAAATAAATATTAAAGAGTGCACCATACACAGTGCTGTTCAGGTTGTCAGGCAGCATCTTTCTCGAAACAGTTTGCTATGCATGTTAACTCCAGTGCAAGCCTTTGTGTAGTTCTCAAGGTTTCATCTAGATTATGTCATCTTTGCTACGCAGTAAGGGCCTGAGAGCAAAGGGAAATGGCCTGTTGGATGGGACTCAGGTGGAGCAGGAGCCCCTGTGGTATTCTGGACGCTCTTTATTGCACTCGGAGGACTGGGTTGTGCTGAGTGCTCTAATGTCTGTGCTCCAAGTGCTTTCTCTAGAACTTTAAAATGCATCAAACGCACTTGACAAGCAGTGAAGGGCAAAAAGGCCAGTGAGTGCATTTCCCAGGAAGGCCACCTACAGTAAAGCTGCTGTGATTATGGGGTTGTTTCAGGAAATTACTTTCTTTTTTTTCTTTTTTCCTTCCTTCTTCTGCTTTAAATCTCTCCAAACTTAGCTGTGAATTCTCAGTAATGTAAAACTTCTGAGGCCGATTTTTAGCACACTTCTGTTCTGAAAGCTGTCCGTGACAGTGAGATTTTGGTTTTGTTAATTTTTTCCCCCCTCTCTCCTCTTCCGCCTCCCATTCTGATCTAGGTTAGCAGCATGGAGGCACATGAACTGCCCTTTTAACACACAGGTTTGGGCTGAAAAGCTGGTTACACTGAAGTCTGACAAACTTCATTTACCACACCATTGTTAAAGCTTTCCTTTTGGCTTTTGACAATGGCTGTCAGATGTTGGTTTTTTGACCTTCATCTTTCACCAGGCATTTGCTATAAAAAGGGCTTATGTCCCTTGCTCAAGAAAGAGCAATTCAACACTTGGCTTATTAGCTTATGTATTTTAAATTGCTGAATAAATACATTTTAAATATTGCTGGGGGTGACAGGGACAGGTCCATGATTGCAGCACTTCAGTGTTGTCAAGCTTCCTGAAAATCGCAACATGTGGTTTGATTCCAAGCCCCAAGCTGTGTTTCAGCCCCTGGTTTCTGCTGTGCTGGAGGTTGCCACCTCATGACAGCCCTGCTGTGCACATGGCTACTGGGGTCTGAGACGTTTTTCTTGGTACCGATTTAAGCAGCTTGTTTCAGGAGGTTCAAATGGTAGGAAAAAGATTCCCTGCAGCCAGCCATATGTGCCCTTAGTCTGTTCTTGCTGGTAAACTAGTGGTAGAAATTGCTTGGCTTTCTTTTTTTGTAAGGAGTTAGAAGCTTAAGGAACTAAGTATGTCTGAATATTCTGGTTTTCCTGCTGTAATATAGAAAATGTGCTGCAGCAGTGCTTTGTCTGACTGTGTTAAGGTAGTGGCCAGCTGCCTTGCCTCCTGAAAAGGTTTCTGCAGTGTAAAGCAGCATTAGGTTTGCCCCCTGGAGATTTCTGAACTTACTTAGGTCAAGAGCAGCAGCAAGTTGAGGTGACTGCATCTGGTCAGAGGAAAAGGTTGGGTGTTGTTACTTGGCTTGTGTTTTGTTTATTTTTGTGGAAACACTTGGAGTTAGTGAGCTGGTAAAAGCAACCTCTTCATTGTGAATCTTCTCTTCCCATAACAATAGGATATGTGAATTTAGAGGACACATGCATGGGGAAATAATACTGTTATGATAAAAATGAGATAGTGATGATGCAGTTATGCTGCTGTGCTTGTAAACTGAGACTTGTCGTGGTTTAAGCTGTAAATCAGCCACGCAGTTTGTTCATTCACTTCCCCCTCATGGGAAAAACTTTGCGTTTAGCTAGCTATATTTTAAAACAGTGAATTCCTTTTGTGCTGCAGATATTTGTAGGTAATTAATAGCTCTTGCCTAGCTTTGACTACTTGGTGACTCTTATAGCTTGTTCATGCTATAGTCAATCACCTATAGTGTGTTCCTTGTTAGACTATTAAAGTTCAGTATCTGGTTATAGTAGTGAACTAAAGAAAGCTTAAAATAGAAATTTTATTTATTTTTTAACACTGTTTTAGGTACCTGTGCACAGTTAAAAGACATAAGTCAGTGAACAAAGTCAGGCATGTCATTAGTGTGCATTCATGAAGAAAGGGAAAATAGAATATCTGTTAACTTGATGAAGCTTTTTCAAACATGGAGATGTTCTGGTAGCTCTCAAGTGTTCTGAAATCTAGGTAGTGGTGGTTTTGGTGTATACCTGTGTGTAATGACACCAAGCTGAGTGATGCAGTTGACACGCCTGAGGGATGGGAAACTATTGAGAGGGACTTGGACAGGCTCAAGGGGTGGGCCCAGGCCAATCTCATGAGGTTCAGTGGGGCCAAGTGCAAGGTCCTTCACCTGGGTTGGGGCAGCCCTGGTATCAGTACAGGCTATGGGATGAAGGGACTGAGAGCAGTCCTGCAGAGAAGGACTCGGGGGTACCAGTGGATGGAAGTTTGGATATGAGCTGGCAGTGTGCACTTGCAGCCCGGAAAGCCAACTGCATCTTGGGCCATATCCAAAGGAGCATGGTCAGCAGGTAAAGGGGTGTGATTCTGCCTCTCCGCTCTGCTGGAACCCCACTTGGAGTACTACATCCAGCTCTGGAGTCCTCAGCACAGGAAAGAAATGGACCTGTTGGAGCAGGTCCAGAGAAGGCCACAGAAATCAGAGGGATGGATCACCTTTCCTGTGAGGAAAGGCTGAGAAAGTTAGGTTGTTCAGCCTGGAGAAGAGAAGATTCCAGGGAGAACTTATTGTGGCTTTCAGTTCTTAAAAGGGGTGTATAAGAAAGATGGAGAGAGACATTTTAGCTGGGCCTGTTGCAACAGGATGAGGAGTGATGGTTTTACAATAAAAGAGGGGACGTTCAGGCTGGATGTGTAGGGAAAAACTCTTTACAATGAGGATGGCAAAAATACTGGAACAGGTTGCCCTGTTCATTCTAGGATGCACCATCCCTGGACACATTCAAGGCCAGGCTGGATGTGGTTCTGGGCAACCTGATCTAGCTGAAGCTGTCCCTGCTCATTGCAGAGGGTTTGAACTAGATGATCTTTGACTGAACTCTATGATTCTATAAGAGATACTCATTGGAAATTATTCTGTAAATATTCTGTAGTTGTAGGTTAAAGATTCTGCAAGAGGGATCCTGGCAAATACTATTTATTTCAGTCACTGAAGACTAAATCTGTTTTATGCTGGTGAGGAGATGGTCTAGCTAGCTGTTGGCAAGTTGCCTCCATGTGTGCTCTAAATACAATAATCCAGAACAACAACAAAACCACACAACCGGTCTGGCTTTGGAGAACCTGCTTGCTAGATGGATTTAGCAATACTTTGTTGTTTTGGGGTTTTTTTTAGGACAACTGTATCTGTATCTGTTTTTTCTATCCTAATGATGCTGTGCCCCTTCCTTGAAAGAATTAAGTCTGTTTCAAGATTTAAAGAGTATGTTGATGCTGTGGATTCTCTTCACTGTGCTGCATTGGCAAGAATAAAGGTAGTATCTAGCTTGCTCTGAAATTGGTCAGATCTCTTTGAGTTTTCATGTCCCTCACCCAATGTCCATTTCATGTCAAGTGTAATAGTATTTGTGTATGTCACACTGTTCGCAAGCCCAGATAGGCTGTCAGCCGTGAAGCTGTTCCTTTGCAAGCAGCGTATTGGATGGGAAGGGCATGTGCAATGCAGGCAGCCTGGAAGGGAGGGGTAGGAAACTGCTGCCAAACTGGGAAATAACATTGGCTAAGGGAGACTCTTCAAACAGCTAAACAACTGGAACAGAAAACAGAAACTGTAAACAGATAAATGTATTCCAGTGTTTGATATTGCAGCCTGATTGAGTGATCTTTTAGGCAGTGATCCAGCATGTGGGATTCGTGTCTGCTGGAGCTTCTTGAGCTGGAGCAGGGTCTCAGGCCTCTGCCCTTTACTCTTCTGGCACATTTCTAAGGTGTTGGCTTGATGACTGCTATTCTTCTAATGGCCTTCAGCTACTCAGAGCTGTGGAGAACTTCATATGGAACCTCAACTCTTTTGGGCTCAAGATCTTCAGAAGCTGGTTTTGAAACCACATTCTGGTGTATGTTCCCAGTGCTTTGGCTAACATGAAAGATTCGGTTTGCTAGCACCAATAGCTTAGCTAACCACTGGTAGTGCTCCTAATACACACAAATGGAAGGTCAAAATACTAGGATGTATTTTCCCATGATGGCAAAGATTTGATCTGAGCATTGGGCAAAAGCTTCATTCAGTTCATTGTTTGTTGATTAATTTAAAATTGCTCATGTGTGTTTATAGTTTATAAATATATAGTTTGTATATATACAAACATATAGAAGTCCGTCTGTCTACTTCTGTCTATTTGAGCATGCTGACAGCTGGGAGTATTTGATATACCCATAGTTGCCTAGATCTTGCTTTACGTGCTTGACAGATTGGTGTCAAATTGGAAACACTGTCCATGGTGGGTTGGGCCTGCCTATTCACCTCAGTTTGCAGAGCTCATGCTTTCAGGGTTGCGTGGCTGTATTCTGTGGGGTTTTGTGCTAGTTTTTAAATTCCTTTAATCCTAGTCATTACTTGCTTTGCACATGCACATGCTGGCTACCTCCCCTTTCACATCTTGAAAGGTGGTCAGAATTTTCTCAATTTAAATGGAACCAGTTGAGCTGGCAGTGCTGTTCAGAGCTGTGTAAGCCTGTATCAGTGCTTGGGAAGTGCTCAGATTGTCTGCAGATGGGTAAGGACATGGAGATGAAACAAGTTAAGGAAGTTACTCTGTTTGCTTCAGCCCTTGACTACGAGGTGGGGAAAGGAGAACTTCTTTCCAGCAGCAGCTTTCTCTCATGCCAGTGGACAAACCAGTATCTGCTACTATGGTTTGTTATAAATAGAAGCTTGACAGTGGTAATAAGCAGCTGATTTAATTTAAAAGTTAGATCTCTTACAAGAATGCTGCACCTGGGCTTCTCTAATGAAGCCTCTTTTCCCCTAAGATGCGTTTGGGGACTTCTTCCAGCAAAACTGGGAACAGAAGGGAAAACCAACCACTTTCAGGTGGCATAGGAGTAGATCGAGGCTCCCCTGGTAACATACTTCCTTATGGTGCAAAGCTTTTAGTGCTGCATGGATTTCCATCCTCCTGTTACTGCCAAGCAGGAGAAGGTGGTGGGAACAGCTTTGGACCTCAGCAGTTCTGGACCTCTGTGTCTCATTAATGGGTGCCACGTTCCTTGCTTGGAGCAGGGGTGCTGGCATTGTGGCACGTGGCGTTTCAGCCAAGGTGGTTCCTCTTACCTTTGGTGCAGGGCCAGCTGTGAACTGGCCCAGCTTGTCTGGTGGGACGGCCTGCTTCTGCATGCCTTTGTTTGCCTTCAGCCTCCTCTGTGATTATGGAGCATTACAACTCCTTCAGGACGTGGGAGCTTGTCTTTCTGTTTACAAGCAGGTTAAATTGGTACTCTCTTCTAGCTGAGGTTTATTGTGTTAAATACCAAACCTTGTGAGATGCTAATGTGCGTAACTTGGATGGTTTTGCCTGCATACAGCAGCTTGGGCAGCATGCTAACTGTGCAGCAGAATGTCCTGGGTGGTAAACTAACATTGCTCTGCTCTTGCTGTGCTGCTTGGCAAAACAGCTAATCTTTTACTAAAAATAGTTTTCTGTACTTAAACTAGCTTCTGTGTGGGTTGGGGAATATAAGGTGCGACATCTTAAAAGATCTGCCTAGAAATGATCTCCATCTGCAACATGGAATTGGCCTTTCCAGGCATTCCTAGCTCAGTTGGGTAATGGCTATTGCAAATTTTGAGAGTAATGCACTTGCACTGCAGGTTTGATAATAAAGACTTTTTTGGGTTTTTTTGACTTTGTTCTTAACTTAGAATCATTTGTGTTCTATGAGTGATTCTTACACAGCTGGTCAATTAAAATGAGATGGCAATTCTTTTGTGTAAGTCAGAAATGAGAGTACTAAAATTAACTGATAACGTGTTGAAAGAATTACTAAACTGTAAGGTGTTAGGCAGTTAAAATAGAGGTGTCAACCTTCTACCTTCTAGAAGAGGGGGGACTAGACTCAGTGACAGTTGTTTGCAGCAGTTTAGAAACAAAACCTGAACAGATCTGTCTGGGTTATTGTGGTAATTGTAGGTTTATGATGACATCTGACAAGGCAAACACACGTATTTGCTTTTGTGATGCATTTGCACATAACTAAATTCTGGACTGAGAAATAATATAAAGATTTCTGAAGTACTGGCAAGGCAGAGTATTCACAGGTCCTGCAGTGTGAAGGAACATTGTTACTGTTAACATATTTCCAGCATGGTTTCTGCCAGTCTCTGGCTGGAGCCAGAACATTAGCCAACAGGCTGAGACAAATGAAAGGTTAAGACTGCTGGTCTGTACTGGATATACCAGTAAGGGAGTGAGCTCATCTGTGTTTCCCCACACCACAGACATTGCTCCACAGCCTTGTGCAATGCAGGAAGCCATGTCTTCACAATGGAGGAAGAAAATACAAAAATCACATTTGTGTAGAAAACATTGCACTGAGAATCATAGAAATGAGACTTAAGAGAGGTCTACAATATCATCTGTTCTAGGTTCCTCCTAGTATAGTATTGATAGACACTTATAGTGTTTTCTCTCTAGTGTTTGGACAAAGATACCACAAGCATTTTTTCTTCCTTAGAATGGTACAAAGCAGCTTTGGTATTGCCACCATCCTTTTCTGGTGTTTCATCTTGATGCCTTTTTGACTCTAATAAACGTCAGTAATCAATAAGGGTGTGAAAAATGGTGCAAAGAGGCAACAGAATATGTTGCCTTAAGGAAAAGGCGATTTTTTTATTTATTTTTTGTGTCTGTAGATCAGGTCGGTTTCTGTCCTGTTGCTGGTACTTTTCTGAATGCTGCAGCTAGTAGCCAGCTTAGTCAAAAGTAGCTGTGGATAAAGACTCTGTTGAAGAACTTCAAAGGGTTCTTCTTGCCTCCTTTCTTACTGTTATTTCTACCTTGATACAGTCTCTTTAATCTGTTGGTCCTTCTTATTTCTTTACAGAATTGTGATGTAGCTTTTTGTCATTCTTGATACTTGTATCTTCTAGATAACATCAGGGTTATCCTTTGTGTCCTCCTCACCAGCTTGCTCCAGTACTGACAGCAAGACAGTTTGTTAAATACAGCACTTGGGGAAATACTTTTGTGAAGAGGATTCTTGGAGAGCTGCTTGCTAGAAGGCTGTATTTCTCTTTAGCTGACAGTTGTTGTCATCTAGTGTTTTAAATAGCATCCAGGACAGCCAACTCCAGCACACTACAGGCATTTAGTTGCTATGTCATGTCAGCTTTTAGCAGTAGTAAAGACCTTTAGAAAACATCTGTCATACTCCTGTCTCCTCTCAACATATCATTTTTTTTGGTGAAATTTCTTTTAATTTCACTCAACTTCATGGCCAAATTCATCTTTTTACTGATTTGTAAAAAGCAGCTGGTAAATGATGGATATATATGATCAAATTAATTCTAACCCCCCTGCAGTTAAGTATAACAGATGTATTTAAGTAACAGTAATGAAATGAAATATAAAGGAGTTTATAAATGCATTAATGGCTACTAAGAACTTAATTTTCCTCAATATTTTATTCTTCATGTTGAATGATAGACGTAAGGTTTAATTAAATATCTCTTGCTACTATTTCTGTGTCATCTTTAATCCAGCTCTTGTTATTACCTTTAGGGTCCTTGACAGGTAGTGCTGACTCGTGTGCTTGGGTTCTGATTACAGCTAATCAGATCTAAGTGCATAGAAAACTTAATTTTGCCAACAAAGATGACACAGTGAAACATTCAGGACAAGTGATGGCATCATCCTTCTCTGTATGTACTGAAAGAGGCTGTGTAGGAGGTGAAACTAGTGAGGCTAAAGTAAGATTTAAAATTTATGCTGGTTTTTCTTCTGACCTGTATTGGAAACTGAAGAATATCTGCTCTGTGTGTGTTTAGTTCAGCAATTTACCACACTAAAACTATTTTCAAAGCACTAGACATTGATAAGCTTCCTTAAACAGACTGCACTTCAGAAATTTACACTGTTTTACTTGGCAATGGTACAGAAAGTGTTGCTCTTAAGAGCAGTACATCTAATATTAATAGAAGATTAGAGTACTGTATTATGGTACTAAAATGCCTTTGTAGCTGAAAGTTTGTCCACAAAAGGTGGCCGTACTACCAGTTCAGACAGCTTTAAATTGGAGGGGGATGTATGAGTGTCTGGGTAACTGAATTGTTTGGGTTTATTCAACTCTAAGTTCAATTAGCTTGTCCTCCTTCCATATGCAAGGGGCAAGAGGAAAGCTGAATGAGTCTGTCATAATGTATATCACTTACTTGAAGCATATTACTGAAAAAATGCATAACTCTGTACTAAATGACTGATTCTGCCTGATGAACTGTTTGTAAGGAGAATTCCTCTGTAGATCCAGAAGATGAATTATCTTACAAAACAATCATTGAGTTAATGTTAAATATCTGGTCTGCTGATAGTACTTGGTTGTCCTAGATTTACAATTTGTTTCTCTTCCATAAAAGTTGTATTGATCTTCTGTACCTTTCATGTATGTTTAACTTGTGTGATTAAGTATAATAAACCAAGATTCAGTTCTACTTCAGCCACCATACAACCTTTAACATTGCCTTTTAAGTGACTCTAAACAAAGGCTTTTATTATGAAATGTACATTACCTTTAAGCAAAGAGGAAAATGGATTAATTTGAATGTACATGGTAGAACATAATTATTGATGTAGTGTGTATGTGCAAATGCAGGTGTAAGAACCAGTGTTCTGTACAACCAGATAATTATTTAGGAGCTTATTGGGTGGCAGAATATAGAATCACAGAATAGTCAGGGTTGGAAAGGACCTTAAGATCATCTAGTTCCAACCCCCCTGCCATGGGCAGGGACACCTCCCACT
>JAOEHX010043481.1:0-75000 GCA_025448015.1 Bolborhynchus lineola | reverse complement strand
TACTTGGTTTGCTTGTTGGTTGGACAGGGTGGTTTTTTTCTGTTTGTGGGTTTTTTTTCCTGTTACTCATGTTCATGTAGCAGCAGTAAATGGGAAGCTTGATGGAAAGTGAAGGAGTGGTGTGGTCTTCCATGGGATTGTTTCTTAGGTACAGACATAAACCTACTTTTCTTAAGAGAAGCCATCTTAAGTGTCTTCAGGTGTTAAGGTTCCTCTCTCAGAAATGTGATAAATGTTCACAGCAGAATCCAGGGAAAAACTCCACCAGCAGATAGCTATAGAACCTCTTTTGTGCTCAGTGTCTAGCAAAGAGGTGCTTTAGCTGTGCAATGTTTCCTGCTTTATGATGTGCAAGCCTTAACATAAAGAGATGCTCTCAAAATGCAAAGTGAGACTCTCAAAGCTGCCTTTGTTTATTAAGCAAGGTCATTTCAAGGGGGACTGATAGAAATGAATCAAATTCTGCATGACTGGTTGCTTAGGGCAGTCATGTTCTGTCTGGCTGCAGGAGCACCTGGCTTGTCTCCTAGCATCAGAATAACAGGAGGAATTAGGTCAGCTGAGCTGGCACACGAGATCAACCAGACAGCGTGGTTCCCTTGCGGGGAATGAAAGATGCTGGATTCTAAGTCACTGGAGAACCTATTTAGTGAAGGGAAAGCCTCCCAGCTGGCCTGGTACGTACTGGTAACCCAGACTGTGAGAGCTGCTGGGGTGGGAAACCCCATGGACAGCAGCAGAGGGTGAGGTAGTGTCAGCAGTGCTGAGGCAGAGCTCCCTGGAGCTGCTGGGCGGGTTTGGAGCACATGGGCTGTGTCTGCTGCTCAGTGCCACTGTGCACATGGGCACTTGAGCCAGCATGCTCAAGATGTTGAAAACATCCTCAGTTCTCAGTTTTAAAATGCTGCAGATTCCAGCCCAGATTCTGGCTTTCCACTCTTAAATTAAGATTTTTTTTTTTTTCACTTGAAAGAAAACCCATCCCATGCATTTTTCTTTAAGCTCCTTGTTATAACCTTAGTGGGGTGGGTGTGTTTTCTTAAGTCTGGTACATGAAGTAGGAAATAAATGGATATAAAAGGAGACTTGCAAAGGCCAGTCAGTCCTGCAGCTGCCATAGGAAACCCTGAGGAGGCTGCGCTTCTGGTGTCAAAGAGTTGCTTAAAGAACAGTTACTGCCGGGTATCAGATTGTGTTTGGGATGTACTGTTTAGAAACCCAAGCTGTTCTCGACTTCACTGGTAGCACTACAGTAATAGGTTCTAAAACTCAAACTTCCAGACTGAGTCACTTTGCTTGTGTTTGCACCTCTCTCAGTGAGTGTGGGATGAGAACTGAAACATTCACTCTTGTAGCCTGCGTTACTGTCCACCTCATCGCACAGCACTCCCCCGCTACTCCTGCTCTTTGCGCAGGCTCGTAAAGCGCGACGTTACGGTATGCAAGGATTTCATTCCTGTACATGTGACTGAGCTTAAGGTAATGGGGAATTCAAGCTGAAATGTTCATTTTATAATATGATGCAGCAAGGAGATGAGGAATAAATACAGGAAAGCTAATAGGGTTATGAATATTTTTATCATTGTTTTTAGAATTCTGAAGTTTCCCCCTCGATGGGATTAACAGTGCATTGCCTTTAGCAAGGAAGAGCTTGCTCTTGTTTAAAGAAGCTCCTAGCTCTTGCTCTGCCTGTCGGCAAAGGGGTGGCTGCTTCCTTCCGCTCCATCCATAAGTCCAGCCTTTTCAGGGTTATGCTGCTTTTCTCCTCCAGAGTCTTACCCTGGCTGGGCTGCTGCACACAAGTGACCCTTGCTGTGTGCTACCAAGTAGTGCCTCCCCATCAGCTGGCAGCGGGGCACGTGCTGGGGTAGGTGGTGCAGCACTACCCCCAGATGAGCATGGCTGCTGTGAGAAGCGATGACTTTCCAGTGTCCCGGCAGCGTAAGTCTTCAGTTTGCTCCGATGTGTGTGTTTGGCGTTGCCTTGAAGCCCTGTGACCTGTGAACCCTGCCACTTGTCTCCATACTGTTGTTATGACATTAATCCTATACTTTGGTTTCTGTGGTTAGGCTGGGGTGCAGCTCTCAGTTTTGACTTGCAGTACGTGTTGCTGTGCAGAGGCAGTCTGGCTCTGGAGGAGAGTCATGTTTTGCTGTCTGAGCTCTCTGCAGGTGCTGTAGCCATCAGGCGTTCAGCAAGTGCACTGAACCCCAGGGCTTTGATCCAGGCCTGCAGTGAACTGGGTGAAGCCAGCAGAAGAATGCCCTGTCAGGGGGGCTGTAGGTAGGAGAGGAGAGGGGACAGAACTGGGGCTGGTCTGAAGGAGCCTGCAGAAGTCTCATGTCCAGTGGAAGGGATCGTGAAGCTTCTTCGGGTCACTTGAAGATTGAGCTGCCTTACCAGCTGTCCTGCCACTTGTCTGTGGTGGTATTAGCTACCTGGCAAACATTAGCTCCACAGACATGACATTGTCTTGTTTGTTTTGTAATGTCAGGCAGTCAGACTTCAGGACAGTTGCCAGGGGGATAGGAAATAACTTTCCCTCCCTTCCTGAAGCCTGTGTGGAACCAGAGGATAGCCTTCCTGCTGTTTTCAATCTCCGAAGTACAACCTGTCCTGAAACAACTCATCCGTTTTATAAGCGGAGAATACCGTAGTGCCTGGAATGAGGTATCCGTGGCCCTTGGAATCGTTGTTACTCTGGTCCTGCAGAAGTCTGCCTGCCGTGAGGCTGGCCATAAACCACTTCTGTGCTGCAGCAGCTCCCTTCTGCTTGCCCTGTGCTTCTGCACTGCTGCTCTGCATCCTGGAGCAAGATGACAGGTCTGTAGGAGGCAGAACGCAGTCAAGAGCCAATGCAGAAGTCTGCAGGCCTCTCTGGGTCTTGCTTCTTATGCTTATTCCCTGGGATCTACATAAAGAAATTATTCTTCTGGGATGTCAAATATCTTCTGACTGTGGTAATAACACTTTCCAATCAGTAGCAGTAGGTTTTATTGCTGGACCCAAAATAGACAAAGATATTGAGTAGATATGAGGAAGAAGTTCTAAATTAGATAAGGGGGTTGGAACTAGATGATCTGTAAGGTCTCTTCCAAACCAAACAATTCTTTGATTCAGTTATGAAATCTGTTGCTTGCGTATCATCTCCTGGACCATACTTATGTGTGACTGCTACCCTAGCCTGAGATTTATCACTTCAGTGTAGCCTATACACAAGAGGAAAGGTACTGCCTGTTCCTTATGATGTGCTAACTTTCTTGGTGTGGGACCTCACTGGCTGCATGTCTCGAATCCCAGAAGTCTGTCCTAAAATGTTCCTTTGTCTGGCTGTGAAGCTGGGTCTGGGTGTGAGAAACATCTGTGGTACTGTATGTCTGTGCAGAGGAGATTATACTCCTGTGAATGAGTAGTTTCCCTTTTCTCCTTTTCTTCCTTCATCTGAGTTAATTTTTGTCTCCTGAATTGGAAACTTGCTTGGAACATTCCTGAGCTTCTTATTGGTAAAATTCAGAGGAGTGAAGAGAGCAACCAGGACCAGAGGACAGAGACAGTCTGCTCTAAGACATGTTTTCCTTTCTGCATGAGGTCAAAAGGCATGTGAATATCTTCTAGCTCCTTTGTTTAGATCTGCTTTCCAAAGCGTGGGCATTGGTAGGTGCTCCTGCAATTCAGACTGATGTTACTGTTGTCTTTTATCTTGCTTCCGTTCAAATAGTTGCGTCAAGCGGTAATCCTTGATGGTTTTCCTTTCGCTCTTCAGAGGTTAGCCTGCTCAAGCCGAGCTGTGAGCCACAGTGAAATAATACCGAGGGATCTTACTGTTTGGAAAGTTTCTTCCCTCTCTGGAGAATGGTGGGTTCTGTTTCTCCAGCCTTAGCCTAGAGGCTTTCCAGGTGCCGTTGGCCTAGGGATTGTTTCTATAAAACAAAACTGTGTTTGTTACAGTCCCTGTTCATGATTCCAGTGTGCCTGTCAGAAGAGTGATGATTGGAGACCACAGGCCAAAAGGGCTCTGACTCCGTGGCATCCCACGGGCAAACCAGGCGGATGTGATGTGCTGCTGCAGCAAGTAGGGGAAGCAGCATTACAAATCCCAAACCAAAACAGAGTGGAAAAGCTTCGCTTTCAGTTGGTGTCAAGGTTATCTTCCACTGTCAGGCCCTCAGCTTTGCTACTGTTGTGTTGTACAATTAATGAGTTCTAGCGCTGTTCAGAGATCTGTGTGTGGCACTTATCTGTGCTTGGCAGCTGCTCTGGGTGCTGTTTGGGAGCTGATGTTGAGCAACACGTGGTAGATATCTTCTGAGAGGCACAAAACAGGGACCTTTGCCATCAGAAGGAGGCTAACAAATGGGCAGTGGTACTCTGTTTTTCAGGAGAGTAACAAAACCAGTTTTGGTCACTTGAATCCATATGGATCCTGTCCTGAGGGCAGTAGGACCCTTGTCAGCCACGCAGTGCTCAGCACATGGGCGTAACAGTGGAGCTGTGTTTGTCTTCAAAGTGTTCCTCCTTCCTTCATCCGTCTCCCAGTCTTCCTAGAAAAGAGGACTTGTGTGAGGTGGAAGCCATCCTTTGCTGGTTTTACCCCAGTGCCTATTACAACACTCATCCCACACAGCTTGGTGAGAGCGCGGCGCTGCTCAGTGGGTTTTGGAGCGCTGTGTAATTAAACTTCAACTTCTTTTGCTTCCTGAGCATCTTTCTAAACTTGGTGTCAGGCTATGGGCTGGGATCAAGAGCAGAGGAGGGTTTCTCTAAGGAAGTTTCCTCTCTCAGACTCTTTAAGCTGTGGTGGGATGATGACTAACTGTGGGTACACCCAGACATTTCCCTTTGGACACACCTAGACACACACTTTCCAAGAAGAGGATCATGCCACCTTCCACTAGGGGTGGAGAGAAAATTTAAAGGGCGACAGGACTGCTGGATATTGATATCCATAATGCCATCCCTCCCACTGTCCTAGTGAGGAATTTTAGCATAGCACTGGCCTGGGGTGATTTATGGTGTACTGCTATATGAATTGCTTTCATTTCTTTGTCCTCCATCAGCAGATGTGTGTTATTTGTAGACAGTAGAGGCCGTCGCCTATTTTTACACTCAATTAAATTGTAACTTCATCGCTGAGGCCTCTGCTGCAAGAACTACAAGTCAGGCAGTGATCCAGACTGATTAATTATCAGCTTAATCCCTTTGGCAGAGGCCTTTTGCTGCTATTGTGGAGCATGGTCAGGGTACTGCTGCACTTTGTGATGAGAGCAAAACTTCGGGGGTTGCCTCTGTGCTGTCCGAGCTTGTTTAGTGACAGGTTTAGCTTTGTCTGCATGGAATGGCGCATGCGAATAAGTGGTGTGGGCTAAATTATCTGTAGCACTTCTTGGACATGAGCCTCTACAGAAACACAACGAGCTGTAATATTGTTCTTGTTGCTGATGTGGAAATAAGAGGGTTTGACATTTTGTTTCTGTTCACAAAAAGTGGTAGTCTGTGGAATTTGGCTTGCAGTATTTTTCCCTTCTTTCATTAATGAACAAATTGTAAATACTATGGAAGGATAAAAAAGGGCAAGAAGTGGAGTTTGCTGCTGAATCAGCTTGGGAGAAGTCCATCAGCCCATTTGAGAAACCAGAAGTCTCTTTAGACAGTTGTATCTGTTGTAACCGCAGTAAGCTACTGGCTTTTTCCAAACAAGGGCTCGTTTCCAGGGCCCTTCGTGAAATAAACGTTTAGTTTTATTGGCAAAATTCCCATAAATCTTTCTCATAAGTGGGTCCTGAAATGCTGAAGTTGCAAATGTGGACGCTGTCACCCGTGCTGTGGGTTCCTGTAAGCTGACGGTACACTTGCTTCATGCACTTCGTGCTGCGGAGGGTGTGCGTGCGGCAGGGCGGAGGGCTTCCTGGCGAGGCTGGAGTGCTCGGAGTGGGCTGCTGCCAGTGGGTGGTTGGGGGAACCTCCTCCTTCTGCCCTAGAAGCCTTTCAGGCGTTGCGCTCTTATCTCTTCAGCCTGTGTTGGTGGGATAAACCCACCAACCACCAAGGTCACTTTGTTGCTGGGGAAAGGGAGCAGAGCATCTCCCTTGCCTGTGTGGGTCCTTATTTAACCCCAGTCACTGTACACACTGGCTGCCAGAAATTGATTGCTTGTTTGATGCTTGTTTGCAGAGTCTTTAAATAACATACAGTGGAAAAACAACCAAACCGTACAGTGTGCATTAGCTATTGGCTAATAACTATTACAGATATCTTCTGGACTTGGCTTGTGTAAGGTAAACTTCCCCTTCATTTTCTATATAGGTAATGATACATCAAGCTTCCGCAAACCCTGCTGGCACAATACATATTCAATGTGTAGAGTTACTGAGCTACAATTATCGCAGCGTGTTTAGACAAGAAAAATGTTGCTGTGGCAGTCACGGACTCTCTGAGGGCTCCGACACTTCCTCCATGCCCAGCAGTTGCCCCGTAGTGAGCTCCCTGGCGTGCAGCCCCACAGTCCTTCCCTGAGCCCAGCGCATCTGGTGTGTCCTTGTGCCTCTGGGTGCCTCTGTGGCTGGGCTTCCTGGAGAGGTGAAAGGGCCTGCATGGCTTCCCCAGACCTTGGCTTACTGCTCTGCTTGCCGAGGACGGCAGGAGCCCGTGGGCTTTGAGCTCCTCTCACGGTTCTTCCCCACTGCTTCGACGTGTGCAAAGCCTGTGAGGGTGCCTGGGGTTTTCTTCTTGCGCTGCTCCCTGCCACAGGCTGGTTTCCCCCGTCACCTGCAGTGCGCGTGGATGTGGATGACTTACCCGTGTGCCGCTTCTGAGCGCAGGGGTCGGTAAACAAACACCTTCTTGAAGTATCACAGAAAGTGGCTTTTTTTGACAAAGAAGGGGGCTTCCCAAAAGCTGTTAGAGCTGGGGATGGTCAGCCCTGGGCTCTGGTGGGTGTCTGAGCCAGGGAGGCTGCGGGATGGCAGTGCCTCGAGCCTGCCCGGGGGAAGGTAGCCTGTGCTGCTGTGGGCTGAAGGTAGTTCACCTCCTTCCTCCAAGTCTTCTATGAAGCATCTGGAAACTCAGATTTCACATTGTGAGGTTGAAAGAGTACTGCAAGAGAAATGATGGGAGGTGATGAGGTCCTGAGGCATTGACAAAGGCAGTCAATTTGGTACAGGCTTGACAGGAGGTAGAGTCCTGTGGGCAGACCAAGATGAAAGACGATGGGAGTAGACAGTGGAGACTGCTTGGAAACTGAAAGGCTGGTAGGGTGGATGCCGGGGCTTTTTGAAGTTAGAGTTGGGCTCCGAAGAGGAATCAGGCTGGCAGGTGTCTAAACAGCATGTACGTAGAGGCATGCTGCCCCAGAGCTATGGAAATGGAGCGAAGTCTCTTGGTGTGCTGCTGCTTTAGGAGCTTCTCCTGTACTCATATAGGCTGTTGCTGCCTGTGCTTCTTCAGGACAGGACCCCGAGTTCAGGACTGACTTCTAGCATACAGGCTTCTACATAGTAGGTCTGATTCTGCCTGGCTTCTGTTTCAGCAAGAGGATTTAGAGTCGTTCACGCAGGCTTGAAGCACCTGGTTGTTTCCATGTTTGTTCTCTGCGGGTGGTTTGGCAGCTGCTTGTGGCAGTGCGTGTACTGCACAGTTTCTAACGTGGCTTCATGATGCTGTGTGTTTGATGCACTTCTCTGCAGTATCCTGTCCCTGTGCCATGGATATGCTGCCTTGTGCTTGCTTCCTCAGGCCAGGGCGCCAGTGGAGATAGCTAAGGCTGGAGGTGAGCTCTTGAGTTGTTAAGAAGCATCACAGTGCAGCAAACTTAGAGAAGCACACATTTGGCCTGAACTTGGCTGGTGTTGACCCCTGTGATAATCCAGAAAGCTTTGGCCACCTGATAGCAGCACTCCGTTAATGCAGCTGTAGAAATCGGTTGGCCCATATTGCGGTTTTGAAATGCAGGACCCAAAGTTGTGTTGCTCTTATCTCTCTGTTCAGGGCTGCTCATGTGGGCAGAGATGCTATAAAGGACCAAGTTAAACATGGAAACGATTAAGGTTCGGAGACAGTAGCGTGCCAGCATCTTTGTTGCATGCCACTGTTAATACCAAGGGCCTGAAATGAATGGGAAGACCCAAGCCACAACAGGAGATCTGCTTGGTTAAACATGCGCATTCAGAAAGGAATAACGTGCTTAAATACCTGTCACTTGCAAAGTAAGCAATCTTCCAGGAATTAATAGTGATTTTTACCCTCTCTTCACTTTGAATTCTAACGGAGCACAATTTACTTGTTTCAGAAGTCTTCTTTAAAAGGAAGGGCAGCAGTTGTAAAGCATATGAAATATTTCAATGCATAAGTCTTATGAAGTCCTTTATTTTCTCCTTTTCTGTTTCCTCAGGAACTGGCAAACTCTGTCTACTTGGTTATGGAGGTGAGTGTGTGTGTTTGTCCTTTTATTTTTGTAAGCTTCTAAGCAGACCAACTTCTCACACCAGTAGTGCTTTCTGATTGCAGTCTCACCTGTGATGCTTTTGCTTATCTAATCTGCAGCAGAGCTGGAGCAGTGTGGGTGAAGGTAGCAGCCAGGGACACTTTTCATATTGCTGCTGTCAAGCAGCCGTGCTTGGCACAGGTTTAATCAGTCAGAAGCCTTTCCTCAAGGGTCAGATGGGTGTTACTGGATAGTGTCTGCTTCAGAGATAGATGGAAAGAGAATTTTCTCGATGCAGCCTATCTGCAAAGTGAATGTTGTTTTTCCTCTGGAGCCTTCATTCCAAGGTCTTGTTGACTTTCCTCAAGGATGTGGAACACAATGTGGGGGTTTTCAGGTTTCAGCCATGGCTGCTCCCAGGCTTTCCTCAACCGGCTTTCTGGTGGTGTCTCCAGTGGTGACCCTTCTGCTTTGTTCTGCTTTTATCCTTCTCTGATGCGCATGTGTGCATCCATGTACACTAAAGCTACTTAATGCTGGTGTGTCATAATGCAGTATAACGTTTGGGGAAATGGGCCAGAAGAGGAATCTACAGGAATGGGGTTTTCCCTGCCAGCTTCTGAATACACATTTTGACGTGTGGTTATTTATGTTTCAGTACTATGACAAACACCATCCTAGTGAAGTTTACTGCTTTTCGTTTTGATCTTTGTTTTGCCTTGCGTTAACTGAGCTTTCTGTTCTGTTTGCAGTACTGTAATGGTGGTGACCTGGCAGACTATCTTCACAGTAAGTGCAGCAAGATGGAGAATATCCTCTGTATTCAAAAGAAAACATTGACTGTTTAAGCTCATCAGAATTGCTGGGGTTTGTGCAAGATCTAAATAAGCAGATTGTGTATTTTTTTCTTTAATTCCTGCAAAACAAAGAGTATCACTGCTCCTCTGCTAAGAGGTTCATCCTTGATAATCAGTTGAAAACTGAGAATCAATGGCAATAAAAGCTAATCTTGTATCTTTCCTGTGTAGGTCAGTAGTGGCTGTTGTCAGTAGTTATGTATTTTAGTGAGAGTGGCCTTATAGATTAAACATTTTATCACTGCTAGGGACATGGTTTGTCTTTTCCTTGGTCACTGGAAAAAAGGTATTTATGCTGAAATAGCAGTTCTGTAGAAATGGATTAAAATAAGACCCCAAGAGTGCATTTCACTTTAAGGTTTCCCCTAAAAGTATCTGTTGCCACATCTAGGACATAACACATTTCTTACTTCAGTCTACTGAGGATGACTGTAGTGCAGCCAATAGTGTTGTGAGAGTGATGAAAACTACTAACTTCAGGGTCTTTTGGAGAATATAGCAACAGGTACCTGTCACTGTGGTGCCTTGAACTTTCTGATGAAACTGGTGTGTCTTAGCTATCAAACTGAATGAAACATGCTTTGCATGTTGTCCTGCTGTGTTGTGGGACTGTGGCTTCAACCTCCCAAGCTATTTTTCGATGCACAGGTATCCTGGCCTGCGTGAAAATCACACTGCACCTGAATACTTAAGCAGCAGGAGGACAGTATGCTGCTCAGCTGCAGTCAGACAGAGCCTTTGTTTTCTGTTGGCCTGGCTGTATTTTTCTTCTTCAAAGTAGCTTTCTTGTTGTTTTGCGTGTCAAAGTTTATTCACATTGTTCAAATTAAAAGCTAGTCAGCTGGAAAATACTTCAGGCTCCTCATATGAGGTACATGATGCCTGGAAATGGCCAAAATAAAGGATTAAAAGCTTAATTTACATTTGCCTAAAGCTAGTGTTGGCATCCCTAGAATGATTATTTGGGGCTTGATGCTAGTATATTGCACTATTCATACAGGGTAATGAATTACATCTGTGGACATTATTTTCAGAAGGGATTAAGTACTTGAAAGAAAATGAAGGAATATTCTGCCTTTTATCTGTTTTGCTTGTTTAAAATGTGAGATAGAAGTGGCAGGCATTTGTTTTCTAAACCCACCCACGTTTAGCGTGCTTTGTCTTACCTAAGTGATGGTGTTTTGCATCTGAGTATTGGGGTTTAAAAGAAGCATCTTTGGTGGTGGTGGAACACTGTTATGAATCCCATGTGAAAATGGTTTTGTATTTCATACCTTCTTTTTCAGTTTTAATTTTAAGAGAAGTCAAACTTCAAATACCCCTTCACAGCAAAGTGAATGCATGGGCTTTGAAAGCTCAGGCTCAGGTTTTCAACTTTCATGCACATGAAATGAGCCTTGATGTTAAAGCACTGGGCTGCAGACTGCTGTAGGCAAAGCTGTGTGTGTAAACAAGAAAACAGCTTCTGGCTGAATGATTATAGAAACATGGGTTTATAGAAAATCTTCCTGTGCATCTTGCTGCTTCTATGTGTGCATTGTCACATTCTCCCTTCCACTGCCCCGCGCTACCCTACCAAGGGAAAAATAAGTGAAGCGTATGTGCAATTAGCTATTAATTGTGCATGTGTGCAATTGGCTATTAATACAGCTCACTTCCTTGTTTATCAATGAGGCTACTTCAGGCCATTGGTGGGTAGTTTGAGAAAGTGTTGATGAATTGTATTTTCCAAATGAAATTCAGGTTTACCCCAGTTTGGTTGTTTCGAGTGTTGCCTGGGGTAAGGTTTGATGCTGCTTTGCCTGAGAAAGTTACCTTTGGCCCTGTTTTTACCAGTAAAATATTCCACCTTGACAGCTGTAAAGGGCAGCTGTTGTGACTGGGAAATTGGTGCTTCCATTCATTTTAACTCTTAACAGCTGTGTACCAGTAAAGAGAACTCAGCCGGTGCAGGTTGCCAAGAGGAGCAGTCAGTCAGGGCCTGCAGCAGGAAAGTCAGTTACTGTTATCACTGCAGTACTGATCTTCCAGATCCCAGAGCCTGGATGTAAGTGTAAGCTTTTGCCATCAGATTTCATTCTCCATTCCACCCCATGGTCCTTTGGGGTATCTCTTCTCCCAGCTTCTTGGGGTGCTTTTGACAAGAATGATTCTTTTTTTCCTTAGAAAGCTCAGATTTCTTGCAGGTTATTTCACTGGTATACAGGAGGCTCATCCCTATTGAGCAGTTATGGTGCTGATTTGGTTATTTTAGCAGTTGTGGTGGTATTTAATGACAACATCTACTTTCCCACTGACTCCTCAGACGTTTTTGCTGGTAGTTCCTGTAATACTTAAGCAAGCTGAGCATGCAAATCCCCTGCTCCTCATTGAGTGAGGTGCTCGTAAGCTTCCCAGTCCATTCTGCCCTCTAATTACATGCATTAGGCAATGTGGTAATTCTGTGTTGAATCCAGAGGCACTCTAATTCTCCTTTCTTCATAACTGGAGGACGTGCATATGTGCACGTTTCAATGCAATATGTGCTTTGGCTGCGTAATGCTGTTGGTCAGCCTCGATCTCTGATACAACCCAAGGTTGTGTGTGTTCTGCTATGCACAACTCTTCTATCTTCTTGCTGTTTAATGGTACAATGTGGTTTCCCTTCCGATAGATCTCTGTGGAAGTTGCTTTCATTTAAAGCTCACCACAGGATATGTTTTGAGCTGAGAGGGGGAGGTTGCTGCTGTGCATGGTAGGGCTGCGGGAAGCATTACAGAAGCGACTGTCCTCTGTATGGGAATGACTGGGGTTCAGCAGCCTCAGGTTCTCAGGAGGTCAGAGAACACTGATCTAAAATACCTTCGTAAAATTTTGTGAGCTGGCATTGGCACAGGCTGTTAATGGGTAGTTCATGACCTTTCCTAAAGCTGCTTCTTGGAGAGCACATCTCTGAAGGAAACTTCATACCAGAATAGGCCATTTCTTGGTTTGTCCACAGCAGGTGCAAAGGGCTGTTATCTGTTCATCCCAAGTGCTGTGAGGACTCTTTTGCAAACGAGGTGTGAGGTACTGATGTGCAACTTTTCACCCTCTACTGCTAGGCAGTTCAATATCTATGATAAGACTACACCTATCTGCAATAAGTCTTCTAACTTGTACAGCAGACTTCACAGGAATCTCACTGGCGACGCTCTGCATGGATGGCACTGGGGTAGTTACAAGATGAGCCCCAAATAAACCAGGTTGGTCTCTCAGACTTCAGTGTGAGTTGGATTGGGCCCATGTTGGAGATACTTGTGGGTAGGAGGAGAAGTTATTCTTCCTAAATAGCTTTTCCAAAACAGTGTTGTCATGTAGCGTCGGTGGCTGTACTCCAATGCATTTACCCTTGGATCAGCTGGCAAGGGCTGTTACTAGTCTAGCTGGCAGTTTCTTAGTAGGTTGAACATCTTTGCACAGGCTGACCAGGGCACTTTTTAGGTGGTTTTGTCCTTTTTGTATGCTTCAAGAGCTACGAGGCACGCGGGCCCCACACTGACCCACAGGAAATACTTGCTCTGATCTACTGACCGGTGTTGCTGCTGTTCCCCAGGCAGTAAGCTGAGTGCCTCCTCACTGAAGTGGAGCCCATGAAAATAAACAGGGATATTATCGCTCTCAGTAATAGCAGAGTAAGGCTTGTGAAACAGCGTTCTCTGCAAGAACGTATTGCTCACCACAGACATCCTCAGGGATGCCCAGACTTCAGTGTGGGTTAGTGCTTTGCCAGTTTTCTGGTGAAGATGAGAACAGCCCCTTTTTACAGGGACAGAACAAATTCCCTATTTGGGATGTATCGAGGGAAGAGGATTGTTTTGTTCTCCACACTTGTTTTAATTATTAATTTTACTTGATGGCACCTAAATTGAACGGGTGTTGTATGTCTTCTCCCTCCCTCTGCTGATGGTAGCTGCTCTAGAAGATCTTTTGCAGACCAATATCCTGAAGTCACTAAAAATGTCAGTTATATTTATGTCTCTGTCCTTCAGCTGGAGATTGCTGCTGGCATGTGGTAGACTGATGGGCTGAGAATAAGAGATAAGGAGTTTTGTTTTTCTATGGCAGCCTGTTTGTGAATGGAGGGAGGTAAAGGGTATGCCCCTGAGCTCTCCAAGTAGCCAACTGTCCCTTTTGTGTTACCAAAGGCTGCATCTCAATTTCACAGTCCTGCCTGGCTGCACTACTTGGATTTGTGAGATGTAATGCTGCCAGAGGGCTCAACAGACCCGTGTCTGATTTGCTGTGCTTCAACATGGGCTTTCCACTGTGCCACAGGACTTGTACTGGGGGGAATCTGTCCTCAGGCTCAATACACCAGCTTAGATTCTGCTCCTGTAAGGAGCACAGTACTTCTGCAGGGCTGAGAGCTTTGTATAGACTTCTGCAAAGTGAAAAAGCTTAAATTTTGTAGAAATCAGTAGCTTAGAGGCCCTATTTTCTTTGGGTGAGTGGATTTTTCTGATCTTGTTAGGAACGTTGTTGTTTTCAGTATGAAGAGGTACAGGCCACATTAGGGAGGCATAGCTGGCTTGCTGAGGGGTGGTGGCTAGTGCTGTGTTAGCCTTATAGCCACCAGATTATATAAAGGAGAGGGTAACGCCTTAAGGATATGGCACGCTGTTGGGACTGCAGGTCAGAACAAGGCTCTCAACAGCATGGTTTCTCTGGTAGAGGCGGAGTGTATTTAGCCAGGTATTTGTAATTGCCTGCCAGCTTAGTAATGTTAAGATCTGTCAGGTTTCAAGTGTTGCTTCATGTTTAGGGGATAAGACAGCCTGGCCTTTCCTGGGCCTCAGCTGAATTGGCAGGAAAACCGTTGAATTCTTGCTGTTCTGTTTAAAGATGGTGTTTTAACCATTTCTGAATAGATTTCCTTGAATAGGAATAGCAGAAAAGCTGTGTGGACCTTTTGTTGAAGAGAAGATTGAGCGCACCTAAGATGCTGGACCTTTAACAGGCAGAAAATGGTACAGGACTGAGTACACTGATACATCTCAGCAGGAGGTCAGGGAAGGCCTTGTTAAAGATAAGGCAGTGCTTTTCTTCAGAAGAAAGAAAATGCTTCTTAATGTCCTCAAAATCCCTTCACAGAATCCCCCCTGCTCGCAGAGGACTCTCTTGAATTCCAGCTGAGTGCCAGTTCGTGAGGAAGAAGGCGCAGTGTGGGGAGAGAAACACTGTCTGCATGTGCAGTGGTCTCACGTGTATGGGTCCAGGACCAGCTGATAGCTGCGGTGACATTTTAGCTCTCTGCTTGTGCTTCCTTCTAGACCAGTGAGGTTTGGGAGCGGTGGGAGTTTATTTTCTGTTCCAAGTGCTGTTGAACTCGCCCGTGTCCCTTGCTGTTTCCCGTGCACCTATTTTCAAAGTTAGAGTTTTAATTTCCTGTGTTGTGTTAAAGCTGTGGGCAGCCTCATCTGTGTTTTCATAAGGATTCCTCCCTCCTAGCTGACTAGGTAGAGGAGCATTTTGAAGCTCCTGCCAGCTTGTTTTAATGTCTTACTAGAGAACAGCTGGAAAAACACTAATGAAGTACCGAGTAATTTAGAGGGACCTTTTACAGAAGAAATCATTTTATTCAAGAGGAATGGTGCATGCTTTGAGCCTGACTTGCTCAGTGGCTGTGAAGGAGCCCAGCTGGTAGTGCTGTTGATCCTGGAGTTGGTTCAGCAGGCTGCTCCCAGCTTTGGCAAGAGTTCCATACCTATAGCTCTTAAAATAACGAGAGCTAATGTTGCATTGCTGTGATTAGAAGAGCCAGTTAAACGTTATTTTAATCCCTTCAGTGTTTATTTTCACACTGCAATTCTTGGGAAGCCCATATCTCAGGAGAGGGCAGTTCAGAGCTTCCATATTCACTGAAGTTTTAAATTCTGTATTTTAATTTGCTTATGAAAGCATTCTGAGATGTTCTTGCTGCATCTATGGGTGCAAGATGGAGTGTGTCAGATGCCAGTTTGCAGAGGCCATTTGGTAGGGGTATGTTGTTAGGTATTGGGCTGGTTCACGCTAAAACTGGGTTGGGGATTAGGACTATGGTTTAGTCTAGCAGGTGGTGATGCTCAAGGGTTAGGTCTGGACTTGAACTCATACCCTGCAGTTACAGATCCTACTGGCCATGTTTCCTGACTGATTGGCTGCATTTAACCTGCCAGCCCTTTCCAGGCCCAGCATGAGCCTTAATGATTCTTGCAGGCACAAACCCTAATCCTAACTCCCTCTCACTTCCTCTTAGCTCCACCTTTAGATGTAGTCTTTGTGATAAAGCTCTGACCTTAGGTATCCAGCTGCAATCTGCCATAGCACGAAGGTAGTGATCCTCCAACAGCTTGGGCCACAGGAGTGCATGCCTTGATCTGGCTGTCAGCTCTTGTGGAGGGAAACCTAACCCTCACCAAATGTCACTTTTGGACCCAGTTGATAACCAGATTTAGCCACTGGCCTGAGTTCACCATGAGGGACTCAGGGCTGAAACAGCCCTGACCACAGACTAAGCTGGGAATGCAGAGGCTCTCCCTTGTTGCCTGTAGGAATTCCAAAGCTATGTGTGGAGAAAAAAACACCATACGTGGAAAGAAAAATGACAAATTATGGGTAATTGCTGTGGAGAAACTGCCTTCTGGGCTCTTTGGAGAACTGCCATTGTAGTGTCCTCATCTGTGGTTATTTTTTAACTCCTTCCTAGCTATGCGGACACTTAGCGAAGACACCATTAGGCTCTTCCTCCAGCAGATAGCAGGTGCCATGAAAATGCTGCACAGCAAAGGCATCATCCATCGGGACCTGAAACCACAGAATATCCTCCTTTCCTACGCTGGAGGCAGGAAATCAAATCCCAACAACATTCGCATAAAGATCGGTAAGACCCTGTTACAGACATCATCCTAAGTGCTCCCCGGAGGGTTTGGTGATGGATAAGCGGCAACCACAGTCTTTCTTTGGGGAGCTGTCTAGGAGAAGGGAAGAATTGCTGCACTTCTTAAAATGCTCTGATGTTTTTCATCTTCCTTGCTTAGTTTCTCTGCTAGGTGCCTTAGATTGTTCCAAGCAGTAACAGCAAGAGCTTTCTGCTCTGCCAGGACATAGGCTAGCACAACAGAATCAGGCAGGCCTTGCTCCACTTTAGCTGAACGGTGCCTCCCTTGGTAAAAACAAATACCAGCCTGCCCTAATCGGCTTGTAATCTTCAGGCTTACCAATAAATGAGGAGGCATTGTAACTTTTGTCTTCAGCTTTTAATAGTATTGAGATAAATGTTGGTGTCTTAAGGCCTGAAACTAGCAGCTCTCCTGCTGCTAGCCTTGGAGAACACAATGGGAGTCGGGCACACCTAAAAGCAGGCGTTGCCACAGTCCCAGTTAGAGGCAGGCTTCTTGGCTGCATCTTGAAGAAGTTCACTTTTTGCACGTCAGGCAAGTGGCACAGATGGACCAGTAGTTGGGAGAAATGCTCCAGAAATGCAGAGCACACATCCCTCAGAAAGCAGTGCTGGCTAATGCCACCCTTCACATGTGGTCTTTTGGTTATGTTACAGCTTTCAAGCTGAAGCTGACACCAGTTAGATAAAACTGTTCCTCACATGAACCTTGTGATGTGGAGAAAGAGTAAACACTTTCATTCAGCTGAGAAATGAGGTCCAGTGGAAAAGATTGAAATGTTGCTGCCTGTTTGGCTGAAGCACTGTTTGTGTTCGGGTTGATGCTTTCTCTTTTGTTAGTTGGGTTTGGGGTTTTTTGTTTGGGGTCTCCCCTTTCTTGCTTGTGCAGTGTTATCTGAAAGGTGGAAGCAAATGGGAGATGCAGATGCAGGCAGGAGGGCTGTGGGCATGGCTGCTCTTGAGTGTGGTGTACCCTGCAATTCCTTCCTCCTGCTTCTCTGAGAAGAACATGGTCAAAGAACAGCTAGCTGTACCAATTCACTAGTGACACATGGCAGTGTAAACAGCTGTGTCAGTCTCCTAGCTTGAAATATCTGGTAACCTTGAGAGAACCCCTAAGTATCATATGATCAGATGCTGAGTAACCTGCAGAGGTAATTCATCTTGGCATTCCTTGTCCCTGGCTCTTCTAGCTGCCAGGTGAGCTATGGCTCAGCTTTCTGTCCTTGTACTGGGGTTAGCACTCTTGAAACTGAACGGTTTCTAAAGGAAAACAGTGCTCAAGGAACAGAGCAAGACTTTTCAGTTGGGCTGGTCCAGAAATGTGGGTGGTGGTGAGTAGTGGTTTCTCTTGGGTGGCTGTTACATTGCGGCCTTTTCAATGGTGGGGAACTTTCAGTTCCCCAAATTAAAAGTTGAGATAGCAGCAGATGAGGTAGCTAATATGAACTGACACTCTCTCACTTGAAGCCAAGAGAGCTTTTCCAGCTTCCAGCAGCTGGTATTTTGGAGTGCAGGTGAATAGGTACAGGGTGAAATGACTGTTGATATCTGAAAAATGGACGGGAGTTTATTCTTCTTAATACTTATTTTGTGGCTTGGTTTGGCCTTTGCTGGTGTCTGCATTAATGATTAGCACAAGGATGTGACTGCTCAAGAAGGGAGCTTTCAAAGTGCTGTTAATCTTTGCACTTGCTGTGAAGATTCATGGAAAGTAAAAGGGAAGATAGAGGAATCAACTAGAGAAGGTGCAAGCACCAGACCTGGTGTCTGATCCTGACCTACCTGTGTTTCTCTTTATAGCTGACTTTGGGTTTGCCCGATACCTGCAGAATAATATGATGGCAGCAACATTGTGTGGTTCACCAATGTACATGGTAAGTGTGTTTTGCCTGCAGGTTTTCCTATATTGTTCTTGTATTTGTTTTTCCCTCGTCCTTTCCCCAAAGGTGGAATTTTATTTACTTGTCTGAAACCAGCTATTACACAGGGAGACTTCATAAAGTTCTAGGTGCCTCTGTTGTCATGTAATTTTCAGGTGAGCTGTGGATAAATGGAACTGAACAAAACAGAGTATTGATTGCTGTCTGCTCCCAGAAACAGCATCTTCCAAAGGGAACCACGGCCTTTCCACTGAAGGCATTGAGAAATGAAATTTATTTCCTCTGCTGTGAGCAAAGCAACAACAGAAGAGATTGAGGGCTGGGGTGATAATTTCACACATCTGGCTGTATTTGAGATGCTGCTTCCTTGGTGAGGAATCTCAATAAATCACTGCTTCAGTAGGCTCTCTGGAGACAGAGTGGTTCCACAGACCTCCTGTTACCTCAGGCTTTGCAGTCGTTTTTTGCTAAGGTCACAGCATCAGGAGAAGGTTCCCTTTCTCACAGCAGCTTTGTAAAATCTCCAACTGTTTTTAGTCTGTTGGTCTTGCAAAGTCCCTTCAGATCTATGCTCCTTTTGGAGGCAGCCATTTTCCTGTTCTAGCTAACCTATTCCTAAGTGTGCTTCTAGTCACAGTTTATGTTTGTGCATTTTCATTTCTCAACACACCCCACCTACTCCCACTAATTCTTTCACCAGACTGGCTGCTTCCAAGATGACTTCCTAGCTTGTGAAACAGATGGGCTTAAAAACCCTAAACTGATCCCTGTTACCCACTTTGTACTTTCCACTCTGGGCTAGGATGTGAGGAGGTGATCTCCTGTTTGTGCTCATGGCAGCAGTCAGGATCTTGAGGTCTCATCAAGTCAGTGAAATTAAAGATGACAAAACCAGGCCAGAAATAGAAATGTCAAAGCTATGGAATAGTTCTGTGGGATGTGGGTGTCTGAGCTCAAAGTAAAAAGAGATGTGGTAGATCGTTTTAGGTTGAAAGTTTTACAAGTGCCCTGGGGCAGGAGTATCCGATTTTGAGCATGGTCTAATCCACTCTAAGGGGTTTTTTGTCTGTACTCTTTGGACGGAGTTAAGCTTGGACTCTGCTGCACTGCACAGGGATAGGGTGTTCGGCAGTCTGTTCCACTGTATGAACTCAAGCAAAACAGACTTCCTCTCTCCTCCTTTTTTTTGAAGCCTGATGTTTATTTGAACTCTGCTATATGTGAAGATGATGTAACTTTCTTCTTCTGTGAGCATTTCCTGAATCATCTATTTTTAGGGACACTTTCTTTCAGAGTCTTGTGAAAGTCAATGAAAACACCCAGCTTATTTTTTGAAAGGGTGGAGGAAGCTGGTGATGACCTTTTTCTATTTTATGGTTTTATTCATTTTAAACAACTCTGAACATTACAGGGAACCTCAGTGTTTCCTATTGTTTTGTGTTTACTGATGGATTTGAAGGAAAATGGGAAGGGAGGGTTCAGTTGGGATTTAGGGGGTGTTTGAAGTCTGTCTTTAGTGAGCATCTGCTGGCAACGCAGGCCTTTGTTCTCTGCTTTAGCTTATAGCCCATTGCTACTCTTTTCATTCATTTCTTTCTTAAAAGAGCAGTATTTTGCCCACATCAGAATGAATTTTCTGTCTGAACCCTGATATGACCCATGTAGGACTTGAAATCTCCTTGTGTGGTTCTCGTCCTGCTTCCTTGGCTTTGTTTGGTGTCATGCCTGCTCCCCTTAGGGACAGACCAAGCTCCTGTCCACAACGTGTTTGCTGCCATTTCTGTCTGTTACACGTGTCCTTCACTTCTAACAAAGCTAGAAAATTGATCCTGTTCCACGCTGGCAGCACTGCAGTGAAATCCGTTGTTACGAACATGTGGGATTAGCAAGCCTGTCCTTCTGTCCCTCTGCTGCTGCTCATAGGGTGCACTGCCTCCTTAGCCACGGTGGAGTTGCACTGTCTTCAGCTTCTGGAACAGGCCTGGGAGGGAACAAGCGAGGGCAGAGTGTGAGATGAGAGCCTGGAGTCTGGGTCACAGCAGGGCTCAAGCTGTTGGACTGGACAGGGAAGATCTGCCTCTGAACTCAAACTGTGACCTTGGTGGGAGGCTTTGGGACATAATTAATATGCTGCCATTTTGGGTATAAGTGATGCAGATCAGGATGGAGGCTGAAGCCTACCTATTCAGTGTGAGCCTTTCCTGCTCTGCATCTAAACCTGCTGCTTGCTTTGTTTTAGAAGATCTGTCTGTGCAATTTCAGTGAGGCTCCTCCTGAGCACAGGTGACTTCTGCAGAAAGTGGTACACTGAGAAGAAGAAAAGAACTGACTTTGCCCAAATGAGCTGAACAGAATGGGGTAATTTTTGTCTGCATGAATGAAAGTCTGCTTCTCCTACCTAGGTAGGGGATTGGCCCTTTTTAAAGGTATTGTTAGTCTTTTCAGGAGCAAATCTTTCCAGGTTACTGTGGACTCTAGCTCAAAAGTTTTAATGCATAACAGTGACTTCTTGCTAATAAAAAAAAAAGGAAAAAAAGCTGCAGCTTTTATACAACCCATTTCTGTTTTCTCTCCCAAAAGGCACCAGAAGTCATTATGTCTCAACACTACGATGCCAAAGCTGACCTCTGGAGTATAGGAACCATCATTTATCAATGTCTAACAGGAAAGGCTCCTTTTCAGGTGAGTTGCTTAAATCTAATGTTTCTGATTCTTTCTTACTTTTCCTCTTTCTCCTTTCAATGTGTTTATTTCTAAGGCTTTTGTCGCCTATAACATTAACTCCCATAGATCCAGCCTCAGGGAGGTCTGGCTGTCCAACACCTGGACAATGTGGTGCTTTATATGTTGTAGTGCTGGATGTGTTACTAGAATGACTCTCCTTCTCTGGATTGTATCTCAGTGAAATGTATTTCCTGGTTATAAATCCTTAGGAAGGGTCATCTGTTCAAAAAGTTATTATGAATCAGTTAAAGTGGTTTTGTTTTTCTTTCCAGGCCCACGTTTAAAGACAGTTTCTATTTACAACTATACAGTGTATACTTTATAATTCTGTTGGGCATGGAAGGACAATAAGGAAGATTGTAACTGCAGGTTCATGTTCAGGATGGTTTGGTGGTAGCTGGTGTATTGAAGCTAAATTGACTTACAGAGCAGTTAAGTAGGATCTTATCAGAAGGATCTTATCTGTCAGCTCACAGCAAACCATTCCTGCCTGAAGTGTTTATGTTCACCAAGTCCAAACCCCTCCAAATATAACACAGACCAGTAAAACTCCACCCTGTAATTTATGCCATCAATTCTGGATGAGCTAGGTCATATCTGTTGTGAAAAACCTTCCCTGATTTTACGTTTTCAAATGGTGGAGAACTGAGCCTTATAACAGCAAGTTGCTTTAGGATTACTTCACATTTTTAATGATGCATAGCTGGAGTTCCTCTAGACCCAGGGGGTTGTTTTTCTTGCTCTCAGTCATTAGTATGCCACACTGTGTATTGCTTTTCTTCTTCCATGCTGAATAAGGTCTGCAACTCTCCATTGCAGCCACGATTTTGATGTACTGTACTTGTCAGCGTTGTTTTTCCTTGCTGTCTTAGAGCATGGAGAGAGATGCTTGAGTTGCTGATACTTTTTTGCTTCTTTGTGTGAACTCTGTCTCTAATCCATGGGAAAAGACCAAACCTCATATTTACATGCTGATGTATCAGCTGATGCCAACTCTTCAGCTTTTTAGATCTGTTAGGGCAAATGTGAAGTGTGGCCCTATTTCCTCATGCGCTGGCATTTATTCATCCCAGCTCTCTAGCAAAAAACCTCTCAAACCAAAATCTCCAAACAAAACCAACCAACCAACCAAAGTGTGTGTGTGGGGAGTGTGAACCTATGCTCGTGTAATAAGGCACATTTTAGGAAGTGCAGGACTTTCTGAGCTGTAGTTCCACAGCCCTTTAGAATTTCACACAAGACTTTGAATGTTTATGCAGTAGCATCATCAGGATAAAGTGAATTCTGAGTCTGTTGCAGGAAAGAGTGGGCAAATACAGAAGTAAATTAATGGTATGTTTTGGTTTTGTCTGAGCCAAGAACACTTTTCTGCTTCAGAGTCATTTTTTCCCTACTGCTGTAAGAATCTTCCATTCTGGTGCTTTATGTTCTGTCCATCAGCTTGCTCTGCATTTAGAGCAAGACTTCATTTCCTGTGAATGTTTCTGTTTTTATAAACACCCCTACAAAGTACGCTGCAACTCCTTTTTATAGGCTGCATCCACTTCTTGTCAGAGCTGGTGTCTTTGGGAGGAGAAAATGACTGTTAGGATGAAAGGAAGTAAATATTTGTGCATTAAGACAAAAGTGTGGGGGTGGAGAAAGCAAGCTTTGACTCTACATGCATAGGAGAGCCTTCCACTCATTCTGGCTTGTTTCTTGGTGCCTTTTAGTCTCTAAAGGCACCTTGATACTGTACTCATTCTAATTATTTAGTTATTGTTTAACGTGGTGGTTGTGTTGTAGGTGTTCTTTGCTTAGGAGCTCACACACAACCGTGGGGCATCTGGTTTCTTTGAAGACATTAGGTAGCTTTTATCCTTGCTCATTGAAGCATGTCACAGAAACGTTCTGAAAACACCTGCTGTTAGAGGAGGCTTCACAGGCAATAACGTGGAATAGTACTCAGCTTCATTCAGCTCTCCAGCCAGGGTTTTGAAAGGGCAGGTGGTCAGAAAACCATCACCTCTGCCTAGATGTATGTCCTCAGGCTCATGCATAGGTGAGAGCAGTCCTGTGAGCCTGTCACCCTCTGGTTGAAGCAATACCTGCCTTGTGCTGGGCAGCGAAGGGACATTTCAGTCCCTACCCAGCAGGTCCTGATTGTCGCTTTGTGCTTGCTTGACTGGATGACTTCTCTCTTCCCCATATACATCCAACATCTGTTGGGCTGAGCATGGGGTCATTTGTTTCTCTATTTTAATGTTTCCCTCTGCCTTTTCCTCTGCTGGGATTTGTATTTTGAAGCCAAATGCCAGGCCCCATTTGTTACTGCAGCAGCAGCTGTGGATTTGTTTGATTAGGTAGAGAGAAGAGCTCAGTACAGATGGTTCTCTGTGCACTGTCTATTTGTTTTGACTATGTGTGTCACAAATTGCCTTCTCATAGCTGCAGAAGCCTGTCTAGGGCAGATGTTGGAAAGCTAGTTAAAGATTAACCTGCTTTATTTCTTTGTTGGCATGACTATGTTGCAAGAATTTGCTGATGGTCACTGAGCAGGCAAGAAGCTATTGTTTACAGAGCTTTGAGGAGGAGAGAGGGGTAGTGGACAGAGATGATGGGGAGACCATGAATAGGAATGAGTGCTTTTGGGAAGGGCATGGGTGAGGAGGTAACAGTCTCATTCCACATAGTGCCACCAGCAGACCCAGTTGTACAGGGCAGCCAGGAACTGGATTTCTGACATCAGCCTCTTCAGGCTACGTTCTCACTGTGCCTTCCTTCCCAGGCTGGCAAGGACAGCCCCTCACCTCTCTTTAGCTGAGATTCCCATGGGAATCTGGAGCACAGTGGCATGAAACTGCATTTAGGAGCTCTCGTGTTTGCTACATGAGCCGGTTGGGCATCTTCACAAGGATGCAAACCAAAGGGACTCCAGTGGTGTCTGCAGTGAGGAGGAACGAGCTGTCTGAAAATAAAGCAGGGCTCTGGGGGGACCGGGCTAGATGGAGGGAACATGCAGTGTGTGTAAAGGCTGAGGCATTTGTCAATCCAGAAAGTGTGTGTTAAATCAAGGCAGAGATGTGTGCAGATGGGATTTCTCGCTGTCTCTAAGGTAACTGCAGGTGGGTCACCCGAGGCAACTTCCCAGAGCCCTTCCTATCCCTTCCTTGCCTCGCTGCATGCAGACGAGAAAGAAGCTGCTGATGCTTAGATGAGGACAGTTGGTGAGATGGCTGGTGAAGCTGTCTTAAGGAGCTTTTTGTATTAAACATGCCCATAAACAAAACAGTGAGACTGCTATAGGGATGAGATTAATGGGATTCATAATCCCTATAAACAGATTTGCTGGGCACTATATTAATGTGGAATTGTTAATTTGCCTTGCCTAATAAGTGGTCTGCAATTGCATTTCTTGTGACCTGAAATTGCATTTCAAGTCACTGGGGACTTGAACAGTGCATTTCCTAGTCTTGCTGTCCACTTGCTGCACTGAGAAGTGCTTGAGAGTGTGGTGTGTTTCTCTTGTCCTGAGCTGGAAGGATTGAGACCCATTGCTCACCAGAATGCTGTGCAGACAGATGACAACTGGAAGCAAAACTAGAGACAGAGGAGAAAAAATATCTTTCAAACCCAATCTGGTCCTTGTCAGATGGTATTTTAAACATGAATAGGGGTAAATGACCTCAATGTCTCTTACCTTGTTGGGTTTTTTTGCTGGTGGGAGTGTTGAGGAATCATGTTGATGTCTGTGGCTTTTGTTGAGTGACCTCTAAAAAACTGGACATCTCTTGGTGAGCAGATGTACCACTAAGCACATGCGCTTTGTGTCATAGCTGTCTCTGGCAGTGCCACAGGTCTGTTTGGACATCAGATCCTGCTAAGGACTAAGAAACCTGGTTGTCTGCTGTCTGAGCCTTTGTGTGACTCTTCTAGCTGCTTTATGGACATGGTGTGCTTTGTCTGCAGGAGAGCGAGCCAGGGAGCCGGGAAGTGCCAAGAGAGGAAATGCAGGTTCTGCTGCCTTGTCTGGCATCTCTGAAAGAGTTAATGTGCCTGGGTCTGTTCTCGTCCCAGCTGGCTGCTAGGTGAAAAATTAATTTCTAAGCCTGGTGGACCCAGTCCACTGCTTTATTTCTGGGTTAATTCTGCCTGCATAAGTACTAGGATTATGCATCGCTTACAACAGCTACTGTGTTGTGAAATGGGCCTCGAGGAAGATGGGGGAAGGGAGGATTTTATACCCACAGTTTTGACTCCTGATGTATTTGTTTGGCAGGCCACTCTTCTGTCCCCAAATCTGTTCCTCTGGAGTGTCCTGGGTCAATGGGGACAGGTATTTCTGGCAGTGGTTGTTCTGCTGAGACTGGGTGCAGTGGTTGACCTGTGTAGTCAGTGAGCCATTGGCTTTTAGACCAGTGCTTGTGGGTCTGATCCTGCTCTGTTGGGGACAGAGAGAAAAACATCTGTGCATAGCTAAAGAAGGTTTAGGGGGTTTGTTTGTTTCTTTGTGCTTTCAGGTTTCCCCCCAGTGTCAGCCACCTAGTTGCTGTTGTCTTAAAATAGTCACTGTTCAGACTGCACGAGCAGAAGGTATTTGCAGCAGGTTTTCAAGGTGTTCCCTAGACCTGCTGAGCCAGAAACATCACTACTTGTTTCTTGTTTCTGAATCCTCTCTGCACCTCTGAATCCCCAGGAATCCCAAAGGAAAGGATTGAAAGAACAGAGCCTGCTATGAAGTGTTGACTGGGCAGTGCTGTTCGCTGGGGGTGTGAATGCCTCTGGCCTTCCTCTGACTGAATGCTGGGCTTTTATATCCAGTTTTCATTCAAGTGCAACAAATCCAGTGCTGAGTGCTTTTGGAAACACCACCCTGCGTGCTTTTTGTGTGCAATTCACTTGCTGGCAGCCAGCACCGAATGGGATTTGGCAGGTTTTATGCTGAATGCCTTTGTTGGGTCAACATATTTCCACTGCTGCTCAGGACAAAGTAACAGAGTGGCAGGATTGAATTTGTCTCATTGTCTTTATATATAGAAGGGAGAGACCAAAACAGAACCAGTTACACTAATACAGCTGTTCCAGAGTAACATGAGAGAGGGAACAAGGTTGTGAATTAGCCCACTGGTGTGTCTCCTGTTTTGAAGGAAAACTGAGCTGTCCATTCTGCATCCCTGTTTTTGACAGATGGATGGTGTCCTGCAGGTAGCAGCAGTCTCTTTGTACCGTGAATGATCTAGTTGGTAGGTACCAAAGATGTGCTTTTTCTGGTGTTTTTCATGGTAGGGTGTATCTGCCTGGAAGGTAGATCTCAAAGTGCTTAGCTTCCTAGAAGAAGGAATTCAAGTGGTATTTCTAGTGTGTTGCAAACATTTCTGCATTGCTGCTTTGGGGTTTTTTTGCCTGTTATGATTGTCAGAGGAGCAGAATTTATTGAAAGAAGAGGTAAGCAAAGTGGCTGAAGGTACCAGTGCTTTATGAAGTGGATGCTAACAGCAGAGAGCAGTGGACATGTTACTGCAAGCCCTGGACCCTGCTGCTAGGAACAGAACTGTGTGACTCAGTTGATTAATAATGAAGTTATGTGAAGATGCACTTGTTCTTTCCAACTGAATGGTGATCCACAGTTGTTTGTGCTGGACACTCACTGAACTGACTCTGTTCCCTAGCAGACAGCCACCTAAGTCAGAGGCCTACCTGGAACTGTGGGCTCCTGGGAACAGCCCTAGTGAGGAAGCATGGTCTGGGAGGGTCAGAGCATGACACCCTGTTCCTTGTGGGGCAAGTGGGAATTGTGCTGAGACAGCAGGATGTGGAGAAACAACATCCCTACAGGGATAGCTCTTTAATTTGTACTAAGAGGAGGGGATACCTTTTACAGAGGATTTTGTTTCTATCCAACTAGTGCTTAGAAACCCTTTGTAATGAAGTGGACTTTGCACATGTGCTGCTTTTAATATACTCTCGTCTTCATTACCAGGAAAATTTCTGATAAAACAGCGTTTGAAATAGATCACAGCTGCATTGTATTTGTGAAACAATTGAGTTGTTGCGACAGGAAATGAATAGAGCACACAGCCAAGGCTTCTATCTCTGAAGTGAGCAAGCACTTGGCTTCCTTGCAGTGGAGTTCTGTTCCTTGTACATTTTGTCTGTCAGGCATATTTTTCCTCACGCAGAGCGTTGTGGCCAAGCCATTTGGTTACACTTGCTTCATTCAGGGTTGCCAAATAATACGAATCTAATTACAGGGCGAGATCTGCAATGGGAACGGTGTAAAATGGTGTTTTACTGAACAGATTGAGTGGCAGAGATTGGAAATCTCAGTGTAGTTCGGTGTCTGTAAGAAGGTGCTTTGCTAAGTAGCATTCATTTTAATGGCTTGTGGAGAACATGTTTTCGTACTTCCTGTTGGATATGTTATTGCAGAAAGGAGAACCAGGAAATCTTTCTTATTTCCTTCTTTTAGTAATCCAGTACCTCTTACTGGTGCAAATTGTAAGAGAGCTGTGAAGTTTAGGTTGCTAAGACTATGCAAGGGATACTGTCCTGATCAGTACCACATGAGTCTACTAGTATTAGCAGCTTTTGGGACTCTCTCTTTGGTTTAAGGTTTATACTGAGCTCTGTTATCCTGAATTTTCATCTTCAGCCAGAGGGAGTAGGTGATGTTGAAACAGCATCTTATGTGGCTGCTTTTCCAGCCATGCTGCGTTAGTGGTATTTTGATGGCCATCTGCAGATTGGCTTGTCTGATTTGCCATTTTAAGCATCTTAATTGACCTTAAATGCTTCTAGTTTAGAAATGGAAGTAGGTGGAAGGCTCAAGGGTTTTTGGAGCCTGCCCTGAACATCAGGAGAAGCTGCTTGTTGCCTCCTTGTTCACGCTTTCTTACATGCTCTGCTGCACCAACACTGATTGCAGATTAATCTCTCTGTTCTTCCTTCCCTGTTTATATGTGTCCTCATGTCTGTGTCACACCAGCCAGCCTGCTCTGCCTTTCATAAAGAGACTTTGCCTAAGCAGAAAAGCTTGAGACACGAGGGTTAATTTACTGGCCTGTGTTGTTCATTGCATAAACACAAATAGAGAAATTACATTAGGAGAGTTTTATGTGTCTGTGCTTCTGTAGTGGTGATTTTAACCACAGCCATAAGCCTCTTGTTGTGCCTAGGTTTTTCTTCTAAATAATCCCATCTCTCAGAGTTTGGAATCCCATTGTCAACATCCCCAGCAGTTGTGTATATTCCTGCACAAACAGGAGCTGTGGCTTGAGATCTTCTAGCTTCCTGGAATTAAAATAGGAAATCCTAATTCAGTGGCTGTTTTCCCCATGTTCCTGGTCTCTGCACAGATCCCTGGCCCATCAGCAGGCTGCCTGCCCCTTTTCTAAGTGCCCTGCAGCATTAATCCATGTTCTCAGCGGGATCTGCCATTCATCATTTGGGACTCCTCACGTCTGCAATTGTTTAGCCTTCTGGGTGAGGCTATTAGGCCAGCTCAGACCTGAGCCTCAGAGCTTGCTGCAACGAAGCTCATCCCTTTGAAGGGGGGAGCAGATAGAACCAGGTCAGGAACATAAAGGCAGCAGGCTGAAATGCTGTATTTTCACTCTGGTACAGTGCTGGCTTTTCAGTCTAAAGCGAACTGCAGGTTCTCATTGTGCTGGCTCTGCAACTGAAAAGTCCCTTTGCTCTTGAGAGTAACTGTGAAACAGAAATGCTGATCCCTTCCCTTCACTGTCAACTCCTTCATGCACTGGTTTTCTTTCTCCTCTACAGGCCAGCAGCCCACAGGATCTTCGCCTCTTCTATGAGAAAAACAAGATGCTGATGCCCAAGTAAGCATTTTCCAGTGTCACCATTTGTATGCACTTGTTTACTCTGTGTTTACACCTGTCCTTGTGTGCTCCTGGCTTGTCACTTGGGGGGGTGGCTGTAAAATACTTGGCCACATGCCTTCCTCCGCTCCTTAAACCAGCAGTGGCGTGGCCCAGAGAAAGACAGCATTTGTCTCCACTCTTAACACAGATCCTACTTCTCTCCTGCACTTCAGAAGTTGATAGTGATTTCAGGAGCCAGCTAGTGGTCCTGTTCCACACATGGCTTCTCTGAGGCTGAGAGCCTTGGAAAAGAACCCACGGTGATTCTTGAATCATGCAAGCAGCCCAAATGTAACCTCCCATACCTGACTGCAGATCACATTCCCATTTCTCATGTCAGGGCAGCAACTGCTTGTGCCCATCCTGCTAACGGGAGGAAATACTATAACCTCAATGGAAATGGACACTGCTGCAGTTTCCAAGGGAAAGAGAACTGCTTTCGTCCCACCACGGTGTATGTTACCTAGCTGCTCAGCGCTGTGATTTGTCAGTGTATTTTGGTTTTGTTGCTGTGATCTTTCATTTTGATCTCTGAGGTCTTAAAGCAGAACCTCACGCCTGCTCTGGAAACCTCAGCCTGGTGGAGAGACAGGACTGAAGTTCCAGATCATATGTCCAAAAAGTACAAGGCCTTTTTTAACCAGAAAGTTAGCTTCCATTTGGCAGAGCTGTCAATGCAGCCACATACGCAGGAAATTCAGTGAGTTTCTGTATATGGATTTTATCTTCTTTTCCATTCTCAGTTCTAGACAGCTCCAAGAGGTAGCAGAAAGAACTGTCAAGAAGCTAGAGCTGTTAGCAGTGACTTGAGCTATTCATTTAACTTCCCTTTAAGTACTTAAAGGGAAAGAGGAGAAGGGACAAATTTCTACCAGGATTAAATTCGAGCCATCTGTGTACCTTCCTGGATTGAACCAGAAGGTGTCATGGAGTGAAATAACCAAACAGAACAATTCAAAGCTAAAAACCCACCGCACAGTTGGAGGTAGACAGTATGTGTGAGCAGAAAGTAGAGCTTTCTGGTTTCCTACTATCTTTGAGGTAGTCCTTTTTGCTAAGAGGGAAATTAATTACTACAATTAATAGGGTTCCTTGTGCTGATCATGTTTTGGCTCATGGTGGTTTCAGTAGGAGGCAGGTGAGGGGAGAAATGAAGCTCAGCTGTAAGAGCACATCCGAGCATGTCTATTCTTGTAGGGATTAGTTGTCCTTTGTTGTGAGTCCCTGCATTTACCATCTTCACTTATCTCCACTTTCTAACTACCAAATTCCTCCACAATTTAAATCCAAGCCCATTTTTTCTCCACTATAGATGTCAGATCCCATGTGGCCTTTGTGTAAATGCTGATTCCCTGCTTTCCAAACTCAGTTTGTTTTTCTAACGTGAGCTGCAGTCTGTGCTATTTCTTGAATAAACATGGATAAACTGCCTTGCCAGCACTGCCAACACAGGATGAAACACAAAACCACTCGAGACCTCCTTCTCAGACTGCAGCAGTGCCAGGATTTGGTTTCATTCTCCTTGGGGCTAGGCAGGCTGGCACCCACCTCCATGGCATTGCCATGGAAAGTGCTGTGCTTCGGCTTGGAATCCAGATAGGGAAGAGAAGCTCATTGGATGCTCAGTCTCTGCCTTCTGGGCTGGTGCAGTTGCTATTGCTGACAGGTGAAATGCCATTCTGAGGTAAGGCACTCACGTCAGTAGGAGAAAGCCCAAAGGCCTCACGATTTTAATAGCTCTGATCTAAATAGCTAACATTTATTGTGCTGATTTGCATGGCAAGGCATGTTCTAGACCATGGGAGAGGGAAAGGAGACACTTTTGTTGCTCATGTTTAAGAAGGTGGTGTTGGAAAATAATACTGCAAAGCTCTATGCTTTAGATGTGAGAGCTAGGAGATAAACAGGCTGTTAATCTGCACCATCTTCAGTCTGTGTTGCAACATCTGAGGTCTGCTACTTGACCTGCCTGTTTCTTGGCTTTAAACCATACAAAAGCTAAAGTCATTGCTGGGAAATGGACTCATTTTGGATGAAAGCTTTATGTGTTGGGGATAAGTAATGGCGATAACGTTGGAGGACTGCAGGTCTCCAGCACTAATGTATTTTTCAGGAGACGCTGCTAGCTGTGGTATCTTGGGTTATTCCATTACACAGTGTGATTCTGAGCACACCTTTTGTGACAAGAGGGTGCTTTTTCTTGGCTTAGAATCTCAGTTTAACTGCATGCCTTCCAGGTCCTGGTGGCTTCCCTCTTTGGGGAGGCGCATGGAACCATTCTAGTGTCAGGGATGGAAAAGCAGCTCCTGAAGTTCAAACAGGGATGAGGAATGCTTGCCATCATTCTCTGTTCTAGGAATTGCTGGGCTCAAATTCCTTACACCAGCAAGGCCTAAGGCTTCACAGAAAAATAACTGGGTAGTACTGAAACCTAGAAACGCATACCTTGCTTCACATCTCTAGTTTCACTAGCCTGATGGTGCTAGCTAGCACCTTCCCCCCCGCCACTATTTTTGTCCCAGCTTCTTTTCTTACCCTACCTCTGGCAGCATCAGTCACTCTTGGCTTCAGGGCAGTGAGTGATGCCAGCCCTGCCTCAGTGCTGAGCTCCTGAGCAGGCTTGGGCTCCACACAGTTGAAATTGCTATGCCGAGCACACATTCCATTACCTGAACTGACCTTCACATGGGGAGAGCCTGGCAGACCATGGGGGCCATTCAGGGCATGGCTGTGATGAACAGTGTTAGTGCTGAAAGGAGCTGGAGCCACCTTCTCTTAAATCGGAGAGCTCCCCTCTGGGTGCAGGCAGGGCCCGGCTGCTGCAGCCCTCAACAGTGCTGCTGGCATGGAGGAAGGTCAGCAGAGCTGAATCCACTCAGGCAAGAGCTGGACTCTGCTTTCCCTGCCTTAATCTGTTCATTTGTTCCTACTTCTTACAATCTGCTGGGGTGGTAAAGAGGGGCCCTGGCCTCTGCCCCGTCTGCTTGTAGGGTGAGGGAGAGCAGGATGAGTTACTGGCTCTTCCTGTGCTGCACTGGACATTGAAGAGGGTATTTTCTTCGTAGCTGAACTGGAAAGTGGGGTAATAGCTGCACTGATTTCAGCTTGATTGGGTGGCAGTTGCTGACATCTTAGAGGCCTTTGATTAATAAATGCTGTATATAAGCTGCATTGAAAAACAAATGCTTTAAGAAAAGGTAGTAATTGGTGATACATTTCACCACCATTGTCTTACCTGGAAGCTTCCACTTGGTAACTGTTTCATTTTAGTGACCTCCTTATTCCTGTTAGAGCAGGTAGAAGAGACCTTATTTATCATGTACAAAATAACTGTGTGCTGCATGGATGACATTGACACCACTGTGAAAGGGAAGGATCTGCAGGAGCTCATGGGAGAGGCTGCCAAAGCTAGATTGCCTGTAACCTTCACAGTGACAACGGGGAGTAGAAGTCAAATAGATGCAAATAGCGATGTTTCTGTTCAGCCTCCCTCCAATGAGCTCCTCTTACGTTCCTAGCCCAGCAGGCACAAAGTCTGTTTGCATTTGCAGGTTGCCTTCCTGAATATGTGTAAGCAGTTTAAGTGGACTGGAAGTCTCTCTGATTTTGCTTTTGTTTTCAACCCTAGCATCCCCAGGGAGACATCCAGCCACCTGAGGCAGCTGTTGCTTGGCCTTTTGCAGCGCAATCATAAGGACCGCATGGACTTTGGTAAGACCTTCTTCCAGTTCCAGCTCTGCTGCATGTCTGTATCTTCTGCTGCACCGTGGCACTACGTATAGCTGTGTGCTTTTGGCTGATGCTAGCAGAGGCTTCCAAACACCTGGATTTTACCTGGAAGCTTTTAGTGTATGTGCTGGATAGGTCAATGCTGATTCCAGCAGTTTTGCAGACCTGAAGAATTGGCACACCTTCAGCAACCGTGTCTTATATGCATCCCTTCTCCTGGCTTCTGCTTCTATAATCTCTCTGAACTTTTAGTTTGTTACATATGCTACCAGGTGAAATGTATATCTTTCTCTGTTGTAGTTCCCTCCCAAAGCTACAAGCGGCACCCATTTAATGAACAATTCAATCTATACCCTCTGTTGCTCAAGGTCTGACTGATAATCTGAGCTAGGAGACTGTAGCTGCTTGCAGACCCTTCACTCCCTGTCCAGATTTCTGTGGAATGATGCCTTGGTTCTCATTAGGTTCAAGTTGGCAGTCTCATGGCTCTCCCTTTAGATCTCTCTCTATCTCCAGACTTGATGGGCATAAAGACCTCCTTTTTTCTCTTTTATTGTCCTAATTCCTTCTAAAATGAGAACACTCATTGTGTGCCAGGGGGTTCTGGCTTTGGTAGCCTCTTCCAGATGTGTCTAGCTATGCCAAAAGGTCTGAATACCCTCCAGTGAAGCCGTGTCTTACAGGAAAGCAGACAAAGGCAGAACCTTTCCTGGATCCCCTTTAGTCATCTAAAGGCAACTGTGTGGGTTTTTTTATTCTTTCCCCCCACCTCTCCCTTCCCCTTGAGCTAAGATAGTCTGGACTTGTCTCCAGTACAAACCAGGACCTGAATACTGTCTTTCACCAAGCAAGCCGGGCCTGGTAGTGTCTTCCTTCCAAACAGCTTTGCTTCCATAGGCCAGTGCTGCTGATGGAAAGGGTAAGTTTGCCTCTGTGCTTGAAACAGGCTTGATGCTGGGGAAGTCTGTTCAGGTGGTTTTCTTGCAACCAGGCTGGAGGCCAGAGCCTGTAGATTTGTGTTAAGTGTCTCAGTCACAGAGCTTTCTGCTTTTTGCAGACAGTACCTTTGTTTCCTGAAAATAAAGTGGTGCTGCTGTGTGTTTTCAGGGTACTGCTTTTTAGTCATGCTTGGGGTAAAAGGGTTTGATATTTCTGTGTTTTGGGGGTTGGTTTTCTGTTGTTGTTGCTTATTTGCTCAGGTGGATTGTTTCCTGCTGGGCAGCATGTGCTAGGCTGTGAAGAGAAATTGTTTTGCTGCCTGTGTTATTCTTCTGGATTAGAGATACCAGGAAAGCCTTTCTGGGGACAGTGTGACCTGGGGGAGGCAAGCATGTGGATTGACAGAGGCTGATCATAGTTATCCAGTGCTGAATTCAAAGGACCAGTTACTAAGGTGCAGAAGTGAGAAAACAAGCTTTTGAAGAGGGTGCCATTGAAGCTGCTGGCAGACTGATTTGGATATAAGCACTTCTCAGTATTACTCCCTGCAGATCTATTTGGGATGTAGATCTCTGCCTCTTCTATTATGCTGCCGTGCATTTCAGAAGAAAATATCCTTGAGGTTTCTGTTTCCCTGCTGTCAGAAATTGAGTCTGGCAAACCTTTTTAGTCCCCCATAAGCTGTTTTTGTACCTCTGGGAAAAGACTGCATGAGTCAGAGTCTAACACTTGGAAATTCGAGATAATAGACTTTGATTTCACTCAGGACAGCTGTTAACGGTGCATCTTGCTGCACTGAGATTGTCTGCCCTTAATCCCAGGCAGGGTCCTTTTCTCTCTAAATGAGCACGTTCTTGTAAGATGCAGGTGTTTCTCAGGTAGGGTTTGTAAATATACTCTGTACAGAAGTCTGTATTTGAAATATTCCTTGTACTTTATAGATCGCAGATCTCAATGGGTGTGTGGCATCCTGTACTGTATTCTAATCTGCCAGTTGAGAGGAAAGCAAGTACCAAAGCCTTTATAAATACAAAATATTTATATATGGTATTTATAATATCATATAGTATATAATCTATATTTATTTATAATATTACATAATATATATATAATTAATTATTTATTTAGACAAGTACACTTCCTCAGCATCCAGTTGTACTTTTGGTCTCATCCACCTCTGCCTCCTCCGAAGCATCTGAACTTCCTTCCTGCGTCTAACTCCACTGTTTTCCTTTCTCTGCTGTCTTCTGGTGCTCAGTCTTCAGCTCCTCTGTGTTGCTTGGAGACTCTCTGACCTACCTACTGAAGAGACCCTTCTTCCTTTCCCTCAAGTGTCAGCTCAGGAGATCTCCAGATGATGCTCTTTGCCAAAACTGTAGCAATGCTTAAGTGAGAGCACTTCCCTGTTCCCAACTGTCATCGTGTTTCCAGCTGTGGCCAGCTGTGCACAAACTGGTGGTGTCCCAGAGCTCTGGATCCTGTCAGAAACAGGTCTTCCCCTTCCCTCAGATGGCTCCCAGTAAGCAGGTGCTTTGCCCTCCTAGTGGCAAAGTAACATAGGCTGCTGTCTTCACCTACACTGCTTTGGCTGATGGCCAGTGCCTTTGTTCACTGTTCTTTACCCTCCTGCACTACTTAAGGTGAAGATTTGTATGTATTGCTGAGTCAGGGATGATTCCGAAGCCACTGTTGCCAGTGGAGCAGGGTGTCCTGCTGCTCCTCGCTCCCTGAGTCACCCTGTAGTCACCAGGACATGTGTGTGATTCCCTTCACAGAGGTCCACCAGAGTTTAGTTGATTCATGTGACAGCAACACATAAGATTGAAGCTTCGTTTACTTGTGTCCCAGCTGCTCTTCTACCAGGAACCGATGGTCTTTGCAATCTCGAGGCTGTCTGGAGGAAAGCCAGGAGGGCTTTGAGTTTACAGGGCTGTTTGCAAGCACAAGTAACAAGCAGTTTGGAGGGGGAAAGGTGAAAGAAATCATCATTTCTACCACCTCAGTTGAATAGCTCTGCTGAGGGATGGTACCCTCTAGGGGAGCAGACTGAAGAAGCAGCAAGAAGTGCCAACAGCTGAGCAGTTCCTAGCGGGGTAGGGATGTTCTCCATCCACAGTAGAAATAATCTTGAGAGACTCCAGCTTTTCCTTCCAGAGAGTTCCATCACTTCTGTTGTGCACTCTGGTCTCCAGACCGGGGTGCTCTGGCTGCAGGACCATGGCAGTGCCAAGGAGGGGCTGAGGAGAAGAGGGATTGTTGAAGTTTGAAAAGCAGGCAAACAAAGCAAGCAGTTGCTACATTATGGGAAGCTCACTGGCCAAAGAGGAGCCGCTTACAGAAAGCTGTACAAAACCTAAAAGCTTGTAAACGCTGGGTGTTGCAACAGGAAATCCATGCTGGGAAAAGAACTTCAACTGCCTCAGTTAACCAAATAATCAGCGCTGATCCATGACTGATGGCTGAGTAGCTGGTTGTGATAGGAGAGGACTCTGACATGAAGCTGCAGTGGATCAGATGCGAAAGAGTTGCAAGTGGAGGTTATCTGTAAGGACGAGCAAACTTGTAGAGGGACTCCAGCAAGCCAGGACAGAAGGTTTCTTGGCCCGGAGCTGTAGAGAATGTTCTCCCATAATGAGTGAAGACTTCAGCATTCATGTCTGGTGTGAAATGTGTTCTGGGCTGGCCCTTTAGAAAATACATTTCTGCCTTTGAATGCCATTTCAGCCAGCAACTTTGTCTTTAGTGCTACCTTGGGATTTCTCCCTTGCTGATAGGAGCTTTTGATGCACAGGTATGGGGCCATGGCAGGTCTCAACATAGTCACACTGTCTGGCCCTCAATAACTGCTTCCCATTCCTAGAAGCATAAGAGCTACTGCAAGACAGAGGAATATTAACAATGAATGCAGTGTGTTCTCGCCAGCAGCCCAGGGTTTTAGCTTGCAGCAAAACCTTACTAAAGTCTTTAATGCCCTGTGGGAAGTAAAATCCATTAGTACTGGTGTTGAGTCCTGAGGTACAAACCCTCATGTTCTTTGGCCGTGCTTCTGGCAAAGATGGGGTTTTTTCCTTCCTTTTCTTCATTCATATAATGGCCCCAGATGATTTCCCTTCTCTGTCCTTTACCCCACTGATTTTGCAGAGATGACTGGGAGCAGAGGAGCCACTTGTTTTATTCATACTTAAATAGCAATCTTTGGATCCAAACAGTTTTCTGCAGTAGGTCCTTCATCCAGTCTGCAATCTGCATCCTTGACCACTACTGCACTACAGTCGGTCAGTTTCCATGGTTGATCTAATTGCATGGGAAAATCACTATAAAACATTGTAACTTGCTGTGCTTTAACTGCTTTGTAACTTCTTACAGTAATTTCCTTTCACTGAGTCACTATTGGTTTTTTTTCAGATGAATTTTTCCATCACCCATTCTTGGATGCAAGTGCCTCAATGAAAAAATGTAAGTGTTGCCTTTTTGATTACAATCTTTGTGAACCATGACATGACTTCCTTTGCTGCTAGTTCAAAAGAAAAAGAGTGCTTTATGTTTTCTTAGTTATTTAGGCAGGGATTCAGCTTTTGTTACTGTCATGTTCAGATTTTGCCATCAAAACATATTTCAGTTTGCTGAGTTACCTTCAAAGGGGTGATTATAGGGGCTGTTTAGAAACTTACAGTAGAAGTAAATGTAGTTTTGAAGCACATTCAGCTGCTTTGTATGAAGTGCTCAGACAATGAGGCTGCTTGTAGGTAAACAGGATTATGAGCGTGATCTTGCTCATCTTCTGCATCTGCAGGACAGTTTGGGATTGTGAATGGTGGAATCTGGTGCTCTTGTTTGTGCTTGCCACGTGGTACCTTAAACAAGGCCCTGGTTACCAGCCCTTGTTTTGACATTTACCTCCAAATTCTTGATCAACCTCATTTTAGAAGGGTTAAATTTGGGTGCTCAGTGGGAAGTGGTCAAAATAAGGACAGGTTTCCATGGAAAGTTCTTCCTTTACTCTCTTGATTTTGAAAATTTCCAACCACGTATTCAGAATGATTCAGGTGGTGTTCATGATTCAGAAGTTGGCTTTCACTGGGAAACTATTCAGAATTGCTTCTGGCTTATGGGATATAACAGTCCTCTGGCCAAGACACTTGGTTGAGTGGAAATGTGTATGGTTGCCTCCTTCTTGAAGGACCCTCCTGTGTCTTTAATCTTCTGAATAAATGATAAGCCAAGAATTTTCATCAGTGACTGATTTGGGTTGCTGGAAGTTTTGGAGGAAGCGTGTCCAATGCTTTCTGAACATAGAGCACCTCTTGAATGTATGACCATCTCTTCTCTGATGTCCACGTCACTCTTGACAGTCTCCATCTTTCCTGCTTCCAGAGCAGGACTTCTCAGTTGGTCCTGATACAGATTTTAACTGTGTACTTAGGTGACCGTCCTGCGGGCAAGAAAAGACGCTTCTGGTTTAGGGGAGCTTGCAAGCCAGCCAGGCCCCTATCTCCATCTGCACCAGCAACATGTGGGGCAGGTCCTGTAAAACAGGACTGCTCTGCAGGCAGAAAAGGACTCTGCCTGTGTAAGACTGCTCCTAAGCCAGCTCAGCTCTCAGCGCCTGCTGTACCACTGCCGTGTGGGAAAAGCCCTTCAAAGTCCAGTTCCCCTGGGGGCCCAGGGCTCCCTGCTCAGGACGTTCCTGCATGCCCACCAACTCATCTTTTGCTTCAGTGGCCAGGGGAACAGAAAACACTCTGCAAACGGGAGAGGGTTCTTCAGACTTGGCCACAGTTTCCAGCTTGTGCGCGTTTGATGTGCAGAAACCAGAGGCATCGCTGTGAGCAAGGGACTGTAGCTCAGCCTTTGGCTCCTGATGCACCAAAGTTAATAGTGTGGGGTCAAGGCCCAATAAAAAGAGCACCTTTACAGGCAGGTAAGGACTATATGAACCCCAGACCTCTCTGCTGCCCCGCTGGTCCTCACATCCAGGCGTATGTACACAGCCTGGAGTTCTCTCCATGTAGGAGAGAACACTACTGGTTTTGAAAAGACAAGGGGAGAAGTCTCTCTCCATTGCTGGAGGTCGTCTTGTGCACAGAGATCTGCTAATGGAGAAGATGGTTCTTGCAGTCTGCTGTGGAGGTCTCTGCTACTGCCAGGTGGCAGTGGTGGATGAAGGTCTCTCGGGTGTGCAGTGAAGAGCCTGGATGAGAAAGGTTGCATATGGGAATGGTGGTCCTTTCGATTTCTAAATAGGTGAGAGAAGAACCAGAGTGTCAGCAAAGGTCTGGCTTATGGTGGACTCAATAAGAAACTCACCTGAGATGTATGGAATGCTGCTTAACATGGTAGAGTGCTTAACATTTGCAGTTTTAGCTGAAGTAGATGACTTAGGAAGGTGAAGTTGCACAGCAGTTAGCTTCCCTGGCTTTGTGTGCAGAACTGAGATGAGTCCAGAAGCTTATTGTGCTACTTCATCTCAACATGTGGCTCAGCATCATGAGTGTAGGAAATACCAGAGAAGAGATGTAGCTGCATCTAAATGATGATGCTCAGATGTAATTAGTCCTCAGACCTCTGTGCAGTGCTGGGGAGAGGAAGAGTGTGCCCTTGTGCTTTCGTTCTCCTTGGGAGCTGATAGTTTAGCTACCACTGACTTTAGTGGAAGCAGAACTACGTCATTCACATTTGAGCGTGCAGATTTCTTTTAGGAGAGTTTGTCTGATGGTCTGTACCAGCGTTGTGTTTTCGAGTAGTAGCTATTTCATGATGAATGCACTGAGACCTATGCTCAGGGACCCACTGCAGCCTTTAAAGGACCTTCCAGTTCAGAGGTGCCTGCGCTGCAGAAACAGGCAGTGATGCGTTTGTTTAGGTCCCAAACCAATATTTAGGTCCAAGCCCACTTTCTTTCCGTACGAGAGCATTTTGCAGTCTGAGCAGGGGGTGGTGGTCTCCTACCCTGCAGAAAAATCTGCCCTCAAGGTGGCAAGGGTGGAACAGGAGAGCTGCCACCAGTGTGCAGAGCTGAGCACATCGCCCGTGCTCCTGACCCCTGTCGAGGCTGATCCAGGGCTGGTCACACAGCCACCAAAATCAAGTGGGAGCCACTGTCTGTGCGTTCTGTGTGGATGTATAATAGTGCACTCTCGTGGAATTATAAAGGGTATTTTTAATACAATGTAATTTTGGAATTCTGGAAGATTGGGGAGTCCTCAAATGTGGATAATTCTCCAAGTGGCTGACTTTGAAGTTGCTGCGGTGAGGGGACACCCTCATTGAAATAAATTTGCTCTTCAAAACACTCCAAACCCAACATTTCTGTCAGCAATTTTTAAATATGACATTTCTGCCAAGCTCATCCTCTCCACTGTGGTTTTGAGGGATGACTGTTCTCATGTCCCTCCTCTCATCTCACTTCTTTAGTGAAGCAAGGACTTAAGTGTGCTGCCGTCCAGGGTGTACCACCAAGCTCGTTGCCACAGGCTTTAGCCTGAAGGGTGGGTTCAGGGCCTTGGGCTTTGTTAACCAAAACATGGGCTTGATTTTTTTGTTATTTATATTTTATTTTCTCTTGTGGGTTTTGTACCCATGACTGAGCATGTACTTTAGATGTGTAAAAATACATTAATAAAGTCTTTAAAATACCGTGCCTAGTCAGAATGTCGTCTGTCTGTAGCCAGGTCTGATCAGCATATGGTATGGGGCAGTGTGTTACAGTAATAATGCATGAGAAAGCATAATTAGATGCTTGTGCAAGTCTTCTCTCAGTAAACACACTGTAATTGGTACCCATGCACAATATTTTGGAGGCTTTTTTGCTCCTACCTTTAATGAATGCTGAGCTTGTACCTCCTTGACTCTGAGTTAAGAGAGCATGAAATGTGAGCAGCTGTGGTTCAGAACTGTGTGGGATGGTTCAGTGTCTGGGATATCTGTTAGACTTAACTTTTATCATCTTCACAATCTTACTGTACATAAAACCTGGCAAAAAGCATCATGACTTCTGCGTATGAAAGATTTTAATGGTGCAAAGTTCTAAACTCTTTAAAGCAGCTGTTCTTTGGGCAAGTCCTTTCAGCTTTTGCCCTCAAAAGTATTGCCTGGTCAGAGATTGCAATTAAATAGTTTTTGATGACTGGCTTTAATTGAGTCCAGATGATCACAGAAATGCATCTCTCCAGTGTATGTGAAACTTGGATTACAAATAAAGCTTTATGTAAAGCTCAAGACTTGGATATTTTAGGACAACTCAGCCCCTGTTAGGACAGTTTGTCACGAATGACTTCTGCAAGCGTAGCATCCAGTCTGGAGATCCACGCAGCTGGAGCACAGGCTTGCTTTTATGTCTCGCAGCTCTCCCATTTTGAAACCAGTTGGCATTGGTTTTGCAACACACAGGGTGACTGTTTTGTTGCTGGAGCAAGCTGGAGAGGACAATTATTAAACCAGACTTACTTACATTACAATTACGATCCAGCAGTTTCTGGATTTGGGTGGGGGCCTACAACCCATGTTAACATTGCCCACGTTCAAAGTTGAGCCGAAAACATGATGAGCCAAGTGTTTGCACCCGTTTTAATGTTAAACTGGGAGTGCCTGGGGGTGTGGAGGAGATGGAAGCGAGCATCTTGCTTTCAAGCTGTCCTACGTGGCTGATGCTCTAACTGCACCAACAGGGATGTGATGGTCAGAGAGGGTTTGTCAGAGCCAAGCTTTGTGGTTCTACATGCATGAAAGTTCTTTTTTAGTGTCAGGACCTTTTGAGCTGGGCCTCACACTTGGAATTTGGGGAGTTTGCATGGTTTAAAATAAGAACAATTATTAATAGAGGCTGTATCTAAAGATGTGCTTCATGCAGACAGAGCTTTAACTTCAGTTTCAGATGATAGTGGCAAAGTCTGCCTGCTTGTCTTCCTTCCCAGATTAATGGAATGCTGTCCAAAGCAAATAGACAGAAATAGAATAGTCTCAATTCCAGCCAGGTTTAAATCAATAATGAACAAAGAACCAAAATAGGGTGGAAGGGGACCTTGAGAGGGACCTGAAATGACTCTAACAGAAGTACCTAATTCTAGGGAAAGTGCAAGGTGATGCAAGTCTTGCAGCAGACATCATTTACCTTCTCTTAAGAGCATCTTTACATAATAGGAGGTCTGTCTGTACCAGGGTGAATTGTTCTGTAAGAGCTGGCAGGGTAAAAGTGTGTGGGGGGCTTTTTTCCCCCTTTCTCAGACTTCTGGTATTAAATATGTAGGGAAGGTACCAGGAATCACTCTGCAGGCATGTGGGAAGCTTGTGGTACAGGCAGGACAGAGCTCCCCGTGTTATAGTCAAGTTCTCAGACCTCTGTGTGTGTTCCCTGAACGTGGGGAATGGGAAGCAGCTGTAGTGGAAGCGTGCGTGGGGTGTGGATGGAGGAGCTCTCCATGCCAAGCCCCTGACCGACCTCCCGCAATATCCGTTGCCACAGTACCGCAGTCCCAGTTCCTTTACTGGAGCCAGGGCAGTGCATTTCAACAGCACAGTCCACACAGGACACAGACGTGGAGTGTAGAATAGGTGCAGAGGGTAAAAAGTAGCTCCTGCAAAGCGTTGGAACGTTTCTTTCTCTGTGGACCTAACCCTCCAGATGCTGGCGGAGTGAGCTGCCGGCATGGTCCAACACAGGAGGAAAAGGCGTCTGTGCGTGTGTCACTGCACACAGGTCCCACGCAGCCGTCCCGCTATGGCTTCATATTGCACAAGCCCTGGAACTCTGCTGAATCAGTCTTTATTTGCAATATAACTTGACCTTTTAAAAAAACATTTGGGTTTTGTTAACATTGGCAAAGGGCGGAAGAGATCACTGTGACCCTGGTTAAACTATTGCAGTGGTTGATTGCTTACGTGAAAATGTGTATTTTAAGTCGATGCTTCTTTGGCTTCATTTTCCTGTTGTTGGATTTTGTTACATCCCTGTCAGACTGAGAAAGTGAGCATCAAAGTGATTGCTCTTTTTATACAAGGAGGCACTCGTCCAGTCATCTTTTAATCTGCTTTGATAGGCTACATGGAGAGACTTCTTAAAGCCTTTTATTAAAGAGCATATTTGCCCATTCTTTTATCATTAGAATACTGATTCAACAGTTAATTGCAGAGAAATGTACTCTCATTTTTCTAGACGGTGAATAAAGTACTTTGTAATATCTAATGGGATTAATGACAGAGGTAGTTTTACTTCAAACAGAAACATTTTTCTTCTAGGTGTTATTAATCTTCCAGTTATTAAGTATGGAGTCATTAGCACAGATCTTGTAAAGGTAGAAGTCTGATACAAGGTGCTAATTCTCTGCTAGCACAATGGCAGAGCAGCAAAGTGCTCCTCTCCTCACTTAAGCATTTCCTCTGATCTCTATCTTAATAGATACAAATGGTCACAGAGCAAAATCTGACTTGAAGCTGCCTCGAAGTGGGATGTTGGGACTCTTCTGCACTGTTCCTGTGCAGGTGGACTGGCGAATTTGAGCGACTAAATACTTCAAAGTCCTTTAAAAAGCTAGTGTTACCTTTGCCTTGTCTCCCTCCTTGGCTGAGCTGAGCTCTCCTAAGTTATTTACTGTACCTCACTTGCATAAGTCATTGGAGTTGAATACTCTTTTCTCCTATGATGCCTTAATCCTTGTTTCTGCCTGAAGGTCAATGCTAACTAGTCCTTTCAGTGCATAGAGCTCTATGTCTCTGTGAGAGTTATAAAAGCCAGTTCAACAGTGCAGTGAATAAAATGGGCAGTTCTGATATTGAACAATAAAACATGAAAGGAAGGGATACAAGAATAGCTTGTGCTGTGGAACAAGTTCTGTACAAAGAGATTAAATAAGCAAAACCTCATTAACTTGCAGAAGTGACTCAGAGAGGACGTGTTGAGCTATAGGAAGCAATGAACTATTTCCTTGGGGAATGGTTAATTGTGTGGGTGTTTTTTGGTGTATATGGCCTGGGATGCCTAAGCGACTTTCGGGGCAGCAAGGACATACGCCTTGAGTAGGCATGTGTTTGATTTAGCACCGACGTTTGATGTATGTGTGCTAAGCAACAAGGTCTGATGAAGAAGAAACTGTAAGAGTATGGTCTGGCTTCTGCCCCTGACATGGGTAACTCAGTCCACCTCTCTGTTTATCTTTTCCTTCACTTGCAAAGATGATTTGGAGGTTTTTTAGGGTAGAAATCATCTTGCTGTCTGTGTAGGACAGGTGCTGACAGGGCATCTGACCTTGATCAGATGTTCTGAGACCTTCCACCCCAAGAGCTGTAACTGACACAGTGCACAGTGGAGTGACTGGATGTCAATCATAAAACCAAACAGAATGCTTCTTTTGTTCTCCTTTAATTGGTCACATCTGATACATGAAATACATGTTGCTACATGAGATAAACCATGATGGGTAAAGATGAAAAAGAACTTTTATTGTTGATTAATCTTAGTTTGACTACTTCTTTTGTTTTTGTCCTTTCCTCGTTTTAGCTGCTTCTGTGCCAATGCCTTCTTACCCCAGTTCAGGCTCCGGTAGTTCCTCCAGCAGCTCTTCTACTTCCCACTTGGCATCACCTCCCGTAAGTACAGCTCGGAGGATGCACTGTTAATGGGTCTCCCTGCTTGCTTTACTGAAACAAGGTCTCTGCTTTTGCTGTCTTCTGGTGCAAGTCACTGAACGCTTTAGTTCTGCCTGGATTTGGTTCAGTGGCTTCTCCAGTCTGTACAGAGTTCAGAAGTTGCCTTTTTTTACCCACAAGAAATATTTCAGCTTGGCCATTGCCTATAATGTGAAAAGCCTTTATGAAGGAAGTTGGTATTAATGACATTAGCTTGTCTTGGCAGGGATGGAAAGTTCCTTGGAACCAAAAAGCAGTCACTAATTCAGTGTATAGTGCTGCTTTCTTGGCTGCAAGTTCTGTTTCTTCCAGCAAAGTCCCTGCAGCTTGGCAGTGTATCCACCCTTCTTTGTAAAGGGACCCTCCTCCTTTCTGACCAGCATTCCCAGGAGCCACAGAGGGACATTCAGCTCGGGCCATACCTGCCACAGTCCGGTGGTCTTGCAGGAGGTGGTCTGAACTGATGGGGTTTCCTCTCTGGTTACCTGAAATGATGGAAATTTTTCTGGAGGGCAGGATATGAACTGACCGGTGAAGTGACATTCCTGCAGCTCGCTGAACTGAAAGCTTGCTTTGGAGGCTCTTGGTGAAAGCTGCCTTTGACTTAGAACTCAGGAATGCTGGTGGTGTGATGGGTAGGGGAAGGAAGAAGGGCTGAATATTTTCCTCCCTGGCATTACTGCTTCTTTACTTCGTCCTCTGGGTTTCCCTGGGCCGAGGTGTCTCAGCCTGGTGTGGGAAAGCCTGAGAGGCACTGTCAGAAGTAGGTGTAGGTGCTCATGATATGAGCTGGACAGAGGGGAAGGGTCTGCTCTTCTCTTAATGTCACATAACCCTCTCCCCTGCAGCTGTAAGTAGACTGGGGCCCTGCTGACCAGAAGACCTGCAGAATGGGTAGGTGATGTGAAAAGCAGACTCTTTCCCCTGAGTTTGCCCGCTCTGGGAAGCTCAGGGATGGTGCAGGCGCACTGCCAGACTGGGAGGAGGTCCCACATTAGAAGTGTGGCTGCACCAATCCTGCTCTGCATTTGGAAGTTTTGCTGATGGAGGTGTGCTGGCTCAGCAGATTGGGTGGAAAAGAGACGTCTTTGACAGCTGGAAAACTCCTGCTTGTATGTACTGCATGTTACAGTGAGAGAGTACCCACTAGTACAGCAGGAGAGTCTTCAGAGGGTGAACAGGGTCTTAACAGGGCCAAGTGAAAGCTGATTTCAAGTTTGTCGCAGCCTAAAAGTGCATTAGGATAAAGATTGTGATCTGCTCTGTGGGTAGTTCAGCTGTCTTAAAGCTGTCTTAAACCATCCAGCCTCCTCTGTCTGCAGAGCATGAGGATTGTTTGGCTAAAGGAAGCAGAAAAATGGGGCTTAAAGTCTGTGCTGCCTCTGATGACTGTGAAGCATTCATCTACTGAGTGCTTAGCCTCCTTCAGGACTTCTTTAACTCCTTATCAGCACTACAGCAAAACAGGGTTGTTCTGAAAGTGCAGGGACACTTACATACATGTTCCCAAGTGCTGCTTACTGCAAAAGTGCTAGGAGAGACCAGGTGTTTAATGGTTTAGAACAAAAGAAAAACATAGCCCAAAAGGACAACCAAATCTATGTCTCAAAGCTCGTGTCATTTTCACAGCCATACTAAATTGAGTTGGTACAAAACCACGTCTTTGATCCAGAAAGCTTTAGCAGAGCAATGCAATGCCTCAGGTCATGTTTTCCTTACCTGTGGAGCATCAGACATGCTGGTAGTATGTTTTGTGTAACAAAAGATGCTATTTTCTGGCATGGACATGAAAGGGTCCATGTTAGAAAACTAAACAGCTGCTTCTGGCAAATTATTAGCCCCGGTTTATCAGCAAAATGTTGTTTGTAGCTTTGCACGGCTGAGTTTAAAGGATCAGGCAGGATGATAAAGAGCTGAAGCCAGTGTTTGTTTTCTTCTTGCATTAGCAGTCCCTTGGAGAGATGCAGCAGCAGCTGCAGGAGAAGGCATTGGCATCTCCTACCCAGGATTCTCCCGGCTTTCTGCATGGATCGAAGGACTCTGCTGGAAGCAGCAGTAAGAATTCATCCTGTGACACAGACGACTTCGTTATGGTCCCGGCACAGTTCTCAAGTAAGTTTCTGAGAGTGCAGATGTTCTAAGCAGAGGGGGATGTGATGTTAGAAATAGTTACTGGGAAGTTGAGAGATTGCTCTGGCTGAGTAATGGAAATGGTTTTGTTACCAAGCTGGGAGAGAACATCTGTCTCACAGGCTGGGTTCCTAGGATATTTTGTAATTACCTTCAAAGATGGGATTTGAGAGGAAAGATTACTCAGGGACCTCAGGAAGGGATTGAACCTGGAAATCCAACTGGAAAAGAAGATAAGTAGGCTCACAGGGAAATGTCTTTCTCTCACAGAAGCCATTCCCATGTCTTTCTCTCTTCACCTAGTGTCACAGTCCAAGACAGGATTTCAGCTAGTAAGATGGATTCCACACTGGAGAAAGTCCCTAAGGGAGAACTAAAATATGTTGGATTTTTCTTCAAACATTAATTTAACACCTTTATGTGTTTATACTTTGATAGGAATTGTTTGAAAATACCTGTGTCCATAGGGGCCAAGGCCCCAGTTCGGCCACGTGCCAAAGTATATCCATGCACAAGTTCTTAATTAACCAGCAGAAGGATATTGTTTAACCTTGACCATGTGTATGATGCTTTGCTGAGTTGGAACTTGGTGGTAAATGCTGTGATTCTTCCTTCTCCCCTTGCACTACTTATATTAAAACAGCAATTTGGAGGGGTAGAACTGTGCAATATTTGCTGTGCAATCCTATGACAAGGAGGAGCTCAGTGTTGCTTATGTATTTCCTGGGAGCAGTGGTGGGACCAGTACACACTTGTCTTGTGCTAGTCATGTTTCCACTGTTCAGATGCTTTGGCAAGGGCACTGACTGTCCCATGTTGTGTATCCAGCTGCCAGCTCATTTGGCTGCCCTGGATATTTGCCACTTAAGGCACAGGTATTTCAAAGCCCTACGTGCAACGTATGCCACTGTCTTCTTTCACAGCAGCCGATTGCTTGCACCAAGTGGGCACATAGCTGTTGTCCCAAATGATTCTGTCAGGTTTTGGCCCCATTCCTTTCAGCCTAAATTGTCCAAAACTTCAGGGTGTAAGGATCACACAGGAGCATCAGCCCACATGTGTTTGCAGAACACTGGTTCAGAAGCAGCTCAGCAGGTCTTGGAGGAGCAGGAAATTCCACCCAAACCTCAGTTGCTCGGAATATATAAAGATTTTTAAGAAACTTATCTTGTATTAATCTGTTTGTGCACTTCCTTGTTCCTCAGGTGATTTAACTGCTGAGGCTGCAGGAGGGAAACCAGTCCAAGACAGCCTGATGTACAGTGGGTAAGACCACCAATGCAACTGAAATCACTTAGCCACTGGAGCATAGTGTGCATTAGGGGCTTTTGGGTTCTGGTGGGTGGGAGGGAAGATGTGTTTCAGGGATAACTCAGCTGCCTGGTGGTGACCATTTTCAGTTTGATCACCAGCACGTGGCACCTGAATAGTAGAGAGCACATGGGCAGCATGACAGTCCCCCAGGCTCCTGGGCTCAGCGGGGCTGGTTGCAGGATCCCAGGGAAGGGAGAAGGGCTGGTTTCCATACTCTAACAGCTGGGTTCTTTCTGTCATTCCTCAGGAGTTCTCTGGTGACTTCAGCAGGGTTGGAAAGCCAGGGAAGGACGCCATCTCCTTCACCCCCATACAGCAGTTCTCCTAGCCCATCCAGGTAGGACTGTTTGGTGTGACTATGCAACATTGATTAATTGAACAGCCACTGACTTTCAGAAGGGGATTTTACAGATGGTGTGCTGGACAAGATCCACATCTCTCCTTCAATTAAAGGGTAACAAAAAACATCCAGGAGGAACTCCCCAGCCTTGAGCACTGATTGGTCCCAAATACAGAGCCTGTCTCTCTCTCTTCTGGCCCTAAGGAGGGGTTATGAGAGAACAGTAGAGCAGGAACTAACTTTGTTCCATGTGGGGCCAGCAATTATTCTCAAGCAAAACCTATATGTACTCCACTGGCATGTATGTACTGCTGATCCCCTCTGTGCTCACCTTGCAGAGGTGGTGAGTATTCCAGCTAAAGACCCCTCTTCGTAAAGTCATGCAGTGGATTAGAGTACAACCCTTTAGCTGAGGTTGAAATTACAATGGACTTGAATTACTGGGCAAATGTGGAGGAGTGTTGCTCGTCTGCCCTTGCTGTGAAGGATACATCTGGGCCTACGTAGTTGTTTGTAGTTTGCTTGAAGATCTGAAAAGCTCCTTGCATTATGTCTGTATAAAGTAATGCTACTACATGGGCCTTGTTTGCCAACAGAGGATGCAGTAGTAGGAGTAACAAGTGGAAACAGGCATGGTCATGGGTTTAATTTCAACTAAACGAGCTGCTATAAACCCAGCTTTGGCCTTTAGAAATGTTGTAGGTAACGTGTGCCCACACACACCACCAGCTGCCCAGCACCAGCAGTAGGTCCAGATGTGTTTGTGTTCAGAAAATGTTAATGGTCTGTGGAAGGGGATCCCAGTGACTCTAGAGCGTGAAGCTTTAGGCTATGTGCTTAGCTCACAGGGAACTGGGGGTTACTTTCCATCTCATGCTTGCCTGTTGGGGAAGCAGGACAGCTTTCATCTTCTGTCAGTATGGCGGCTATTGGGGGAGGACAGTTGAAGGAGATTTCACACTAGGAGATGGATAACCCTAAAATCTTTCTTAAGAAGAAGATGTAGTCCCAGGCTATGTGCTGACACACTCGTCACATAAATGGAGCCCAGAAAATGACAAAATACAGCCTCAAAGCATATAAATTTAAAGGAGAAGAATATAGCTCAAAGCCTTGCTGACGTGATCAGATTAATTGGCAAGCATGTACCACAGTGTGGGGTTTAATTGCATGAGGCTTCTTATGCCATCGCCTGCTAAGCTTTTTAACAGCTTATTCCTTAACTGATTCTTCTGCATTCTGAGGATCAGTCTTTACTGAAGAAAGGATTTGGCCTTGTTTGTGGACAGTAGTGATTGGAAATTCAAGAAGGTTGACTGAAAACGCTGCCTACTTTGCACTGCTCATCTCTGCCTGCACCAAACTGGCCTCATTGAATTCAACTGGATCATAAGGTGGCAAGTCAGTGCCAGCAGCCAGTTTGAATGTGTTTCTGCTCTGTCTTTTCTGCTCATTCCCAGCAGCTTTTGTAGAGCAGATCCCAACCCCTATAGTGCTACTTCCCACTTACAGCTGCTTTGAAGAAGCACTGAAAAGTTACTTCCTACCCTGTCCAGGATGCAAATAAGACATAAATAGTGAAAGGCTGGAGCAGTCACTCCAAATCCAGAGTGTAAAGCGTGATCTTTGATCTGTCCCCTGAAAGTGCTTTGAAGTGGTGCCCCCCAGGTATGCCCTTACTCCTAACATGGGTTTCAGTGCCCTTCAGTGCCGATGTCGTGAGGTCCATTGACTCAGCACTTGGCTTCGGTGGCACAGAGGACTCCTGATTTTCTGTCTGTCTTCGCTCACCGGGAAGCAGCCGCTCTCCTTTTCATGTGTGGCTGTAGGCTAGAAACAATGCTGGATGCATTCCAACCAGGACAGAAAGCAAAGGCTATTTTAGAGTGGCCAGCAGTAAGTTTTCCTCAGGATGTCGCAGTATGCTCTAGAGAAGCTCTCCTTGTCCTTCACTGAGAGGGTAAGGACTAGGCAGATTTAAAATATGCTGATAGTTGGGGTGTTTGGAATTTTATGGTTTTTATCACTTCCTTGTTGAAGATGTTTAGGAAGTCTAATGAAGAGAATTTCCTTGGGTGTATCCCACAGCAATGGATTTGATACCATTTTCAAAGAGCTTTTAATTACTGCCAAGTAACTAAACCCCACGTCCCAGCTTTATCTCTTGATCTTTGCAAATTTATGGTCACTTGTAGTCTTTAAGGCTTGAGGCCAATTAGCAGGTTTAGTGTATGTCACCTCATTTGGATACTTCCTTTTGCAACTTGCACCTTGTGGAGAAATCTGCCTCCTACGAGGACTTGATATAACTTCTGGGAAGGATCCCTTCACCTGAAAACTGCTTTTCCTCCAAAGGATTTTGACCAGATGGATAAGACAGCACCTGAAATGTTGCTGAAAATCAGGACATGCACAAAGCTTGATGTGAACCCTCCGATTTCTTATTTAAAGCTCTGTTCACTTTGTGTCTGTCTTGACACCGTGTCTTACATTGATGGAAGGCAGAGGCACCAAAGCCTCACATTTCTGCTAAGCAGTCAGTCACTTTGAATGCCTTTGCTTTATTGTATGTCAATGAAGAATCAAGGCTTCCATGCTGCCTTTTAGAGGCAAATGTCAGATTAAGAGTCTGTTCTCTTGGTGGAAGAAATAAGAGCAGACAAAGAAGAATACATAGAGCTTAAAAACTTAGTAAACCTCTTGAGAGAGGAATGAAGAACTTTTTGATCTGTCAGCCTCGAAAGATCTCTTTCAGTTATTTGGCTCTCTTGTGTTGGAGGTGTGTTCTCATGTTCATCATGTGGAGAACTGCAGACACTTTCCTGCAGGTCAGCTTTGTTCAATGCTGTCACTGTAGAGCAGAGTGCTACTGACCCTTCCCAAAATAAGAAATTCTGGGAATGGGATGCTCTGAGCAGCAAAGTCAGTCGCCAGCTCTTCTCCTTTCCCCATGCATGCGTGTATGTTCTTGCTGAATTAACTGTCTCCTTTCATCTTATGTAAAACACCTCTACTCCAAGTGATAGGCTGAAAGACGTGATGCTTCCTGCTTCTGGAGCAAACCTGAGATTTGTGTCTTTGATTGACAATGGGGAAGAAGCCTTCATTACCGATAAGATCTTTCTATAACTGTGCAGTGTCTCTGCAATTGGTGTTGGCAGTTGTAAATAGCATCACCATGGCAATTAATCCTGGAATTCTAGAGCCTTTAGGAAAAGACTTCAGGCTGCTACTTAGTTGAATGTGGTGTTTGCATGGATTTTGTATAGCACGGGTTTGTGTATAGCATGGTACAGGCGAAGAGTAACAGGAAAAACTATTCCTCACCTGGGGGAATAGGTATCAGATGTGAGCTGATTAACTTGCTTGGATAGAACTAGAAAGTCAGAAGTTTGCATAATGGGCCATCCCATTTTGTGTGTGTGATATTCTGGCTGACATTGATGGGTACATGGATACCAACTCCTGCCCCCCACATTTATTCTCTCACAAGCTGTCTTCTCCACCCAGTAGTTAACTTGCAAATACTCTGTATTCCCTTTGTGACACACTGAGGTTTTCATGGAGATGCCATTGCTGCAGCAGTGCCTCTTCATGAGTCGGAAGTAGCTCTTGGCAGCAAAATCTTTGCTGGTGTCCTTTGTGAGCCATGAACATTTAGACTCTGTTCAATGATGTGCTCCTTGGCTGTGGATCTGAGCTGTTGGGAATTAGGCCAGTTGTGGCCTGAAATAACAGGGCTCCAGTTTTCCTGGAGGGAGTGGTGCACTTGAGTGTATGTTTTAACTTTGCTCTGTGGGTGGGAATTGTGCTGGAAGAAAGGTGCGTGTTTTCAGGAGATGTGTGGAGCCACTTCCCTTTGATATGACTTTGAACCACCTCCCAGCATAAACCCAGAACCTGAGCACAGCCAAGGGGATGCTTCCTGTGTACAATTGCCCTACGAAGATAAAACCTCCAATTACCTGGTTGAAGACCCACCCTTTACAGAGGCTCTCTTTGTCTGTCTTCAACAGCCGGCCAGGTCACTTTTCCAGCAGCAAGTACGGACACTCCGTGCCCATTCCGGTCCCGACACAGATCCACAACTACCGGCGGATTGAGCAGAACCTGCAGTCTCCCAATCAGTACCCCTCTCCACGGTAAGTGCTGGGGCTCTGGTGTTACAGCGTGGGGGTTGTAAAGCAAACTGCTTTACAGTGTGTTCTCTGTACCTCTAAATGGGTTCTGGAGGAGCCACTTGCTGCAGGGAGCCAATGTGGTGTGTGTTACGTGGTAACCTAGTTTTGGGGTTTTTTTGTGGTGTTGAGACTCATTTGTTACCATGTACTGTAAATTTTGTCTGTGTGCGTGTTTGTGAGACAGCCACTGTGAGCTTCCAGTGCAGGCTGAGCCCCTCGGAGACTGACAGCTTTTCCCATGCTATGAGTTGGGTGTCCAAGCAGAGAATGCCACCCATCTGGCAAATGTCTTTAAAAAAGGAAAAGGTTGAGATAAACAACTAAAATGGATGGGGCTACAAAACTTACCTGACTTCACCTCAATTAGGTCCTGTAGCAAGTCACACCCCAGATGATGTGTCTTACATGAGTTGCATATTAATGTGGTTATGCAGCCGGGAGTGATGAAACCATGAGCAATGTATGTCTGTGAGGCAGAGCATGTTTTCTGAAGGCCATCAGGAAGCCTCAGATGCCAGCCTTCAGCTGTAGAGCTGTCCTGGGTTCGGTGGTAATGCCCTCTACATCCAAGACATACAGGGCTCCTGTCTCTCATATATAATTCCTGGTTCTTAGAGGTTTGAAATCTAAGTTGACAACTGGTTGGAAGGAAACACACAGGATCTTAAAGAGTTTGAACAGCAGGAGTATTCAGACAGAAGTGTCTGAGATGTCATGTCTTTTTTGGGATGAGTTGCTTTGGTATCTGGATTAGTTAAAGTTTAGGTTTCAGAAGTAAGGTAATACCTAGGTCAGTAGAAGCTTGGGCTTCAGCCAGCCTAATTCAGGATAAGGCTTATTCAAAGTAGACCCAGAAGTAGAGACCTGATGTGTTGGTATTAATCAGGGATCAGCAGAGATTGTTTTGTGCCAGTGTTTCTTTAATACTATTTTATGCTCACTTCTTCGAGTGTGAAGTGGGTTTTGTAGTGAGCTCCTTCCTGTTTCCTATGTTCCTTGTGTTTTTTACAGCACAACCGGTGGACCCTGTTAGTATTGGAACTCACAAAAGAGTCCTGGTTATCCATGTGATGTATAAAGTGAGAACTCTGGAGAAGGTGTAGAGGATGCACCAAGGCACATCGTGCCTACCTCAGACCTGGTGACAGGCTGCTGGGTTCAGGTTCACAGCCTGCAGCTACCAGTCAGGGATCAAATTGTCATATTTTGATCATGTCACCATGTTTTGATCATGTCACACTTCTAGTCACCACTGTGTAACGTTGAGATTAGCATCGTCCCTGCAGAGGAACTCGAGGAATGGACACAATCAGGATGATTCACAGCCTGCTTTTAGCATCTTCTCAGCATCTCTGGTGGCACGTTTTTTTCTGCCCCAGGAAGCCATAGTTCTCTCTCACCATCACTTCCTCTAATCAGCAAATTCAGTAGACACCCTTCAGGAATGGAAGGAGAAAACTTCATCAAGCATTTAGTATGTGATTCTACTTTTCCATCAGGTGTACCTGATAGGCCCATTACAGCCAAGTGCCTCGTCATGTTTGCCAAGTCACTTGACGTACACTCCGGGTTCTGAATTTAACCACCGTAACCTGACTGGCGGGTGTATGCCTGTGTAACGTAGCCTGGTGGTGGATAGATATGTCGCTTGTTGAGGTGGTTATTATGTGTGGTTGCTTTTGGCCACATCACCTGTCCTGCTCATTTGCTTGCTTATCTCATCCTCGGGTGACTTTTGACATTCCACATCTTCCAGCAGCAATTTCAATATTACCTGATAGGTAATATTCAGCCTTCTGGATGGCTCATATTCTGGAGGCTTAATGGGGCGGCAATTCTTTATGCCATTGAATATCCAAGTATCTTTCTTTTCACCTTGCCAGTGTCCATTTCCTTACTGTGGATTCATTTTGCTTCAGGGCCAGGCACTGCAGAGAGCAACCTGAAGAGAAGTGATTTTTTAGGTTAAAATTTTAAAGGGTTTCCTTTTTGGCCAAGCATGTGAATACAGCATGGATTCACTTGGCTGCAAAATACAGTAACATATGGAAGGGGCAGGGGCAAATCTCAGCTACTGAAATAGATTTATTATTATCTATTTATTTTCTGAAATGTGGCATGCAGTGGTGTTGAGTTAGATGTACTGATGCTTCAGCAGGATGACCTTGCCACTCCTGGGTAATGTAGCTAGCCCTGCGTGCACTGTCAAAACCTATGTCTTTGTTCCTCCTGTTCAGATGTGTATGGACAGCTTAATGCTGTGTCACTGGGAGGGGAGGCAGGATACCTTGGTGAGAGCATCTTTCAGTGGTTTGGGCACAGAGGGGGATTTTTCATCACATTTGTTGATTCCTGTCCAGAAAACCACCTACTGGCTGAGGCCGATGTTCTTCTAACGGGAGAAAAAATGTTTCCAAATTGAGAGTAGAATACAGGATTTGATGAAAAAAGACTGTCTTCTCATAGTGTAACGGGAATCTAGAAGGAGCCTGGAGAGGCAGAATGACATTCCAGTAAATAAACTTTAGGTTGTGTGTTCTAATGAGTGGTGAAAACATTAAATTACTGAGAAATAATGGATGTACAATAATCCAGTCTCTCTCCAGAGTGATGGTGCGGATGTACTCACTTTCCTGCTGGTCTGGGTTCCTCTTTTGGTTCATTTTAGCAGCAGGGTTACACTTAAGTACCTGTATATGTGGGCTGTTCAAATCAGTTGTAACTCCCTAAGGTCAGGCTTCACAAGGAGTTAAAGGAGTTTGGAGCCCAGGCAGTTCTGACTGTCCCGCCCCAAAAGAACTTCCTCTGGGTACCAGTGACCTGTTTCAGATCTGACAGTCACACACGGCTCTGTTTTGCTCTGTAACTTCTGATATGAATCAAAGCTGTGTTGCAGAGCAGTGCCGTTGGCACAGCTTACTTCTGCATCCTGCAGCCTGCACTCACAGAGCTTTCTACCTAACAGGCTGCTCTGACAAAAGGGCAAGTGGCTCAGCACAGGAGGGAGACTTGAATAAAGCCCTCTCAGGGTGTTCTGAAGAGATTGCCTGAAATAAACATCTGGATGTGGCAGGATAGGAAACTGTGCTGTGTTCAGGATTGATGTAGAAACTTGAAAGCATCTAAAAGTGACTCTGAAAAATTACAGGCTTTCCTGTACAGCTAAATTAATCTCATTCTTTCTTCTTCTCATTCAGTCCATCTTGTTTAGATCGAAACTCTCAAGAACAAGGATTATCATCGTAATCTGTATTGGTGTAGCTCTAGGACAGTGGGATTTTCATCCAGGATAAACAGTCATGGAGCTCTGCCTTCTGTGGAAGTAGCTCTGTGTGTGTGTGTGTGGTACTGTTCTTGCTCTTCTCACTGGCATCTGGAGTAACCTGTGTCCTGCTGTTGTTTCCTATGAGGTCTGGTACGGTCCGAAGGTCTAGCAGTACAAGTCCTCTTGGTTTTCCTAAAACTGGTGCTTCCCCTCCTTATCCTGGAGAGCATGGATCTGTGCCCAGCGCTAGAAAGCTCTCCTTTGGTGGTGCCAAGCCATTTATGCCATCACCGCAAGGTAAGATGTTAACTGACATGTTGCTGCCCTAATAAGATCATGTGCCCCTTTCCTGTAGCTGCCAGGTAATAGGGAATTCAGATCGTTGTGTTCTCCCATGGCTCTTCTCAGCAGATTATTTGACAAGTGTTTGGCCTCAGTAAACTAGAGAGGAGGATCCCTCTTAGCCCCAGGAGAGGCAAGCTTTGTTTTGGTGTCTGCATCAAACATTTTGCTGCCCTCTGAAGAGGGCTTCTGTAAGTGCAAAGTATCTTTTTACTGGCTCAGGATGGGGTGAGAAAAATAATATAAGGCAATTGTTGGCAGAGCAAAATTCTGAGCAGCTTTGGAAGCGCTTGAATTTTGCTATTCAGAGTGAAGAGTAGTGTCTGAATATCCAGTGGGCTGATGCAGATGCAAACAAGCAATTCACGTGGAAAGGGATAAGAAAAACCCCAGTGTGCAACTGATGCAGTTTGCTGGTTTTAATAAAGGCACAGACTCTGACGTAACGAGCTATTCTATATCCCTGCTGTTTCCAACCCTATGTTTGTGAGTCTCTGATGGTGGAGAAATGCAGAATATTCATATTCTGTTCCTCTGAATTAATACCACTGCTAAGTCAGACTAAAATATACTGAACTAATACCAGAAAGAGGGTTTTTTCCCTCCTTTTACAGGAGTTGTTGATCTTTTCACTACACAGCCAGGGCTGAGAAGATGGAAAAGATTACTAGCATCTTTCTGTAAAACAGGTGGTGCACAGTGTTGTCATTGCCTACAGAAACTTAATACTGAGTGAACTTCTTTCTCTCATTGTGTTCTCTCAAAGTTGGAACAATCCCAGAGCAGCCCAGCCAGACGGTTATCCCGTCTTCTCTTGGAGCAGATGTGAGAAGCCGGATTCCTGTTGCTGGTGCGTTCGTTAGTCCTTACCTTCCTTCATTATTCCTGTGGATAAGGCCAGAACCGTAGTCTCAGGGTACTCAGGGTTGCATATGTTCATTTGGCAGCTTCTCTTGATGCTTGGCCAGCCAGGATTTCTGTGTGCTGGCGGGTGGTGGGGTTGATCCGTTCACATCCCATCATAGAATCATAGAATAGTTAGGGTTGGAAAGGACCTTAAGATCATCCAGTTCCAATCCTCCTGCCATGCCAGTGTCTTCCAGTGCTCATAGACCCTGGGTCTCAAAAACTTGAATTCAGGACTTTAAAGTCAATGGATTGAATGAAGGAAGAGCATCTCAAAACCCCAACAGCAACTCTGCCAAGTGACCTGCTTGATGTGCAGTTTCCTTGCTGCTGAGCAATGACAGTCAGGCTCCCTTTCTCTTTAAGGGCTGCAGTGAAGGAGAGAAGCTATACCTTTATTTCCCTGTTCATGTCTCTTCCTGCTTTAGAGTCAAAAGCTGATCAGGCCTAGCAGTTTTGTGGCCCTGATCAGAGTGCCATCCTTAGCCACCCACTGAAGGTTTTGGTCTGTAGATGTCTGAGCTTGATGTAGGTGTTTGAGTTTGAGATGTTTGAACCCTGGTCTTGGGATCAGGCGTTTCATGTTAGAACCAGAAAATGATGTGGTTTGTTAACTTTGGGCCCTCCAGGTTCCTCAGCACCTGAGCACTCTTCTCGAGGGATGGGCTCCCGGCTCCACAGTGCTCCCAACCTGTCGGATTTGCACTCCTGCCGGCAGAAGATAACCAAGCAGCACTCTGATCCTCTTGTTGCTCACTTCGGTCATGCCCCAGTCAGCCAGCCTCTGCAGATTCATGGCTTGCAGCACTGCCGGCAGCTCAGATCCTCACCAAAGCTCTCTGAGTTCATGCAGAGGAGTCCTTTACCAACTATAGTGGGCTCCCCTACAAAGGTATGTCAAGGAGGCTGCTTTTGGGTTTCTCACAGTTTGATCTTCTTGGGTTATTTGGGGATGAGTTGCTGCTGGGATAACTGACCTGGATTTATCACCGCTTGTTCGCTTTCCTTCAAGGGCTGTTTAGTGATCTGTGTGAAATGGGGTAGTACCCTTCCTGGTTCTTACTGGGCAGATCTCCCTCGGCAGCAGGGTTCAGTCTGAGCAGAGGCCAGGGTTTTAAAGAGGCAGTGGAAAGGAGCTGCCCAGATTAGGCAGAAGTGTATTAGTGAGCTGCAGTGCCTGGGCTGGTTTGCACACAGTGACTCAGCTGGTGATGCAGCTGTGTGTCCAGGAGGAATCCCCAGCAGAGGTGGGTGAGCGGGTGACAACCTGGTGTCCAGTGCAAAGCTGGGACAGCATTTGCTCTGCTTATGTTTAGGCTGCTACAAGTTTTCAGCAGTTTGTTGTCCTTTCACTTTAGTCCTTCTGGGACTAGGGGCAAGTAACAGGGTGGGGTGGGATTTCCACCTCCTTAGGTTGTTAAGCATACGGTTTAATTTTGGTAAATAATAGGGGATGAGGGGAACCTTCCTCCTTTGTTTTAAAGATGGGTCTCTGTTTTTCCTGTTCTTCTCAGGCTGTGTCCCCATTTGAGTTTCCCAAAACCCCCAGTTCCCAGAATCTCCTCACCCTCTTGGCCCACCAGGGGGTCATGGTGACTCCGACACGGAATAAGACCTTGCCAGATCTGAAGGAGATGGGTCATTTCCACTGCCAGCAAACTGGTTTGGGGTTGAGGCCTGTGGAAGAGATCAAGGGCAGGTGAGCTAGCCTCTGCTTTATTCAGTGGTGCTTCATTCCCTGATACAGGACAGATTTCAAACCCCATCTAACACTAATGTTGCAGGGCTTCATCAAGAAGGGGTGCAGGATTTTGTTACTAGACCAAACTCCCTGCAATTATGCAGATGTGTGTTTTGCTCTGTCATGGATGAGAGGGTGTTATGGATGTTCCTTGTCCATCAAACAGTGGGCACAGGGCTTCAAACCAGAGATGTGTTTGAAAGCCATGTGCAGAATGTCACCAGTATTCCAGGATACAAAGTCACTCAGGTGTTAGTGTTACTGCAGCTTTCTCCAGTAACCTGGAGGAGTCCTCTGATGCTGATTTCTGTATCTTCCATCAAAGAAAACTTGTGTTGTAATAACGCTGTAGTCAGTACTTGCATTACTGCAGTTAGTCACAGTAGTTGCATGCTTTCTATAAGTAGCAGGAGGTGCTTCAGGTGCTCTGTTGAAAGAGGAAGAGTGGTTATTTCAGCTCCAGACTATTCACCGTGTAGTGTTAAGTGGTTGTGAGCCAGGAATGGCACAAACTGGAGAGGAAGGTAGCCAAAACATTGCACCTCTTGACTTTCTGTGTCATGTTGTGTGTCCTCTTTTTAGATCTCTGAGCACAGGCAGGCTCACTGACCTGCTTCTGAAGGCAGCCTTTGGGGCACAGATCTCAGAAGCTGGCAGCAATGACAGCCTGAACAATGAGAAGCCAATGGAAATTGCAGGTAGGTGGGAAGGCCAGGCAAATCTGGCTGGATATCCGGGGCTGGGGTGAACAGTTTGCCTACATGCTTCCTACAAATGGGAGGCTCCTTTTCTGATGGCTTTTGGCAAAGGAAGTGGCTGCAGCGTGTGAGGAGTGTAATGATGTTTGCTTTCTTCTTTGGAGCGCTCGAAGGTCTGTGAGCTACGTGTGCTGTGCAATTGTTGGCTAGTTGTGTGATTTTTGTAGGCAGGGCTTCCTCTTTGGCCCCTTCTGAATGCGATAACCTGTGGAAGTGGGGACTTTCTGCCAGGCAGCTCGAGTATGAATGGTGGCTCTGCAAGGGTGGGTCTTCCTGGGCTTGCAGGTTGGGAAGTGAGGAGGGAAGAACAGCTGCAGCTATGCCGTGATGCTGCCAGGCTTGTGTCCTGTAGTCCGTGCCAGCCTGTCCTGTTGTGTTCGTGGGGGATGATGCCTCCAAAGGGAGCACTGCTGGTAACCACTGTGTCCCAAGAGAGTCTGCAGGAGCACAGAACCGCTGGGTGAGGCACACCATGCTCTGAGTAACTTTCCTGTAATGCCAGTCTGCACCTTTCAACTGTCTCCCCAGCTCCCTCAGGTGCTTACGGAGGGACCCTGCACTCTGGTGCCCGGGCTGGGGGCTCTGCCAGCCCATCCCCAGTGATTTTTACTGTTGGATCCCCTCCCAGTGGAACAACCCCCCCACAGACCACGAGGACCAGGATGTTTTCAGGTAAAGGGCTGATACCTACCTGCCTGTTCCAGTGGGAATGCCGGGGGCAGAGCGCTGTGTAGAATTCCTTGGTGCTGAACAGTGGTGGAGACAGAGGGCTGCGCAGGGCAGCCCATGTTGCTCAGCTGGTCTAAATGCCTTTGAGGTTCTCATGCTGGCTCCTGCCAGCCACAGTTACTGGTGGTGACTGTTTGCACTGGCAAAAGGACTAATGCCAGGATAGTGGATTTCCAGTGCTGGAGGGGACAGCCAAACTCTTGTATTACTGCTCTCTGCTTCAGGAATGATGCTGCAGCTGTTCATAGACCCAGTGTTGCTGATAGGTCAATAGATGTAAAGTTTGTGTTGCGTTCTGATCGTTTTCAATGAGCTATGAATAAAAAGTGTGACCATCTGCGCTGAGCAGTTTGAGTGCACAAGTACTGTTAGGAAAGGGCAGTATGGCTCTGTGTGTGCAGTTACTAGTGGTGTTAACTTATGCTCTGAGCTGCCTGAGTAGGGGATTGGGAAACGCACTCCTGCTTGACCGGTACGTCGTTTGAGATACCAAGTGCTCTGGCCTCCTCAGCCAGCAGCTGAGGCTGTGGCTGTTGGCCTTTTCGGGATACCGTGTCTGGCAGCTGGAGTCTGTGTGCAGTTTAAGAAAATATTTGGACACCTTTATTTACATTTTTGGCTTCTTTGGGTTCTCATCTTGGCCGTTCCTCATCTTGAATGTTGTTGGCTCTGTTGTTGTTAATTACTGCAAGGAAGGTTTGGATGTAACCACAATAAGCTGCTTAACTGGGATGGGGCCACGCATGGGCTCAGTTCCTGGGTATAGCTTGCATTTCCATCATAACTAAAACCACTCACATCCCTGATTGTCTGGGAAGTTGGGACCATAATTCTTCCTTTGTCTCGTCTATTTAGAGGGTAAGCTCTGCAGGGCAGACACTCTTCCAAAGTGTCTGATGGGCCTGTAGCACAATGGGGTTACTATCCTGCCTATAGCCTGTAGTTACTACTGAAGTGTTACGAACAGAGAATTCAGACTTCCTGTATTGCTTTTGTGGGGGTAATAGCAATTTGGAAGCATATCCAAGCACCAGTTTTTCGCAGGTTGACATTTAGATGCTTAAGGGTCTGCCAAGCAGTCAAGATCTCAGATTGGATGCCTGAAAGAGATGGCTGTTGAATAGTGAACCTACAATTCATACACAGCATCAGATCAAGGCAGTCAAAGCAATGCTGCTTGATGCTTCATACTTTATTAGGTCTGTGAAATAACTCCTTATGTTATAGTTAATGCACAAAGTTAATGGTGAACAGGAGAGCTTTGCAAGCTGAAACTCTGTACCCTGAGTGCTTGGACAAGCCATGAGTAAGATCTCTTGATGGATACAAAGGCAGAGCCTTTTCATGAGTCATCAGAACAACTTCTGCAAACAACCTCTTGGAATTACAGAGTGTCCAGAATGTGATGTTGTTGGTCCTTCCCTCTCTCTGAGAGATCTGGCAATGCTCTGCCGGTCTTTGATGATCCACTTAGCTTTGAAGCACAGCTGCCAACAGGGAGGAGAGGAGTCTGTGCCTCTCTGCAGATCAGTTGTGCGTTATTATATTGCTGAACCTTCTGAAGGCAGGGTAGGGCAGCAAATTAAATTCATGGGTCGAAGAGAAACATCTCCCTCCAAAGGATCAGTGACAGCGGAGAATATTGCCTTGGTAGAATCAGCAGAGTATTGTAGCTGGTGTTGGCATCCTCCTGTGAGACAGAGCATAACTCTTTGTGTCAGTGGATATAAAACCCTCTGGAGTGGTGAATATATTATGAATACCCTGAGACAAACTCCTTTTGAAGTGTCCATCTTTTATATGCAGTGTGCTGCTAGGGGGGACTCAGTGGTCAAGAAGGGAGAAAGATGGTGATGAGGGGATTGTCTGATGGACACCATACATACTGGTTCTCCAGAATCCTGAGGTTAGGGTCCTGACTCTGCTGAAGTCACTTATTCTCTGCCCAGCTTCCTATTTGTAAAGAGGGGGAAGCAGAGTATATAATGGAAAGCTCTCCTGGTTTATATCTAAGGGGTTGGTGTTTTAAAACCATAATAAACCCCTCACTTACCAGAGGTGCCTGTCCAGTGATAGGGAGCCGGGGTTCCAACCATGCTGATCGTTGGCTGTGGTGGTGTATCATAAACATCGGCTCAGGAAATCACTGCAGGGTTCAGAAAGGGTTTGGGTAAAAAATGAAGTAATTGTCCCCATAACCAGCAGACATTGTGGAAGGTGTGTTAAATCTGCCCGAGCTCCTAGGCTGCTCTACCCGAGTCACTGAGGAGCTCATGTTGGGGAGTGGTTACTCTGCATCAAGAATTCGTGTGTCCTCCTCCAAAGTGCTTGTTGCTGGCTCCTATCAGATCCTGGATCCTACAGGACTGTCCCCTCTGCTGACCTACTGCTAATACTTTCAGTAATCCCTTTGCCTGTTTTTCTTCCCAGTGGGGTCTTCCAGCTCACTCAGTTCGGGAGGCTCATTCACCGGCAGGCACTTGGCAGTGGGAACTGCTGGGGATGCTGCAGAAGGCCCCTCAAGTCTCCGGTATGCTTTTGCTGATCCCATCACTGCCAACCTGGAAGGGGCTGTTACATTTGAGGCACCAGAGTTGCCCGAAGAGACACTCATGGAGGTGGGTACATCGTGGGCAAAGGATGGAGGAGTAAAAGTAAAGCACATCCAGAAGTCAGATAACTCCATGTTTAAAGCCAAGGGGTTTGCTTCCCAAGATGGAGCTAAGTGGTTTCAAAGACACCAAGGCCAGTGCAGTGCTCAGAAAGGCCAGGGCATGTTCTGCACGGTGACTTCAGAGTCTGCTGCCAAGCTATTTAGTTCATGACCAAGGTTAAAAGTCACCCATTTCCAAAGCTGAAATTGCTGGCTGGAAACATCTGGTGCATCCTGTGTGAATAGCTTCTGAAGAAAACCTGGCTAGTTTGGGCTTTTTCCCTTCATAAAAGGCATGACAGCTGACTTGAGAGCATGAGCAGCTCAGTGTGTATCATATACTGCCTCCCACATGCACTTGGGAGTCGGGCAGTGATAAAGCCTCAGCTGAAAGAATCTGAACTAGAGTAAACCTGACGCTTGTGTTACTGATGGGGTTGGGGGGACACCATATTCTGCACCAGAAGAGCTGAACTGGATTGTGGAGCTGAAAGGCTGCCAGGCTCCCCTTCTCTGCAGGCTGAAGCAGAGCAAATGCTTTTGTAGCTGAGATATATTTGAAATGTAGGTCAGGCTGCCCGTTCTCAGCAGAGGTGGGAGGCAGATTCAGGCACATTTTTAGCTCTACTTGTGATGCCTCCTTGGCCTGTCTGCAACTGGGGAAGGTTTGTTGGATCTGCATTTTGCTGGTGTTGCTAAAAACCCCCAGATAGCTGCAGAGAAATGCATCCTTTTCACAAGGATGTGGGTTTGCTCTTATACTTCAGGTTTTATTTAGATCTTTGTTGCTGTTGTTGTTAATTATGCATTGAATTGCATCGTTTGCTTAATTACCTGCAGAGCCAAAGGGCTAGGATTTTCAGCATTGGTGGGATCACAATGGTAGTGAGTTTCAGTGAGCATCTTACCTGTGTGAGGGCCCAGAAGTATGGATCCCTGCCAGCTGCCACCACTGTGGACACTGGACTGAAGTGTCCTAAGGAAGTATCAACTTGATCTTGTTAACAGCACTCAGCTTCTGTCTGTAATGAGTCATTTGGGTTCAGTCATCTTTCCTGCTGAGCACAATAATCCATTTGCATATCACAAAGCTTTTACAGTGTATTTCAAGACCCCTTTGTGCCCTGTGGAGTTGGCCACAGTGCAAACCTGGCAGGCTTTCTGGTTTCTGCTGATACTTCCAGGGCATGAAATCTCACTGTCTGAGTGCCCTTGTTTATCTTGGGCAAAGCTGTTGTATTCAGATGGGTGGTTCTTCCATCTTCTGCAAGTTTCTTTAGGTGCAGACAAGGCAAATTAGAGGGTTTAGTTTCTTTTGCAGTGTTCTAAAAACACAATACAGATGGCTACAGAAGGAAAGACTCCTGTGATGCCAAATGATGGCACAAATGCTGAGATGAGTAACAGAAACTGATTGTATAAGTGGAGAGGAAGGACTGTGCATTGGATGGAGATACCAGGCTGAGGCCTGCAAGATCTCAGCGGTTTCCTGCTCTGCCACAGACTTGTTGTATGACTTGATGATTACTTAATCTCCAGGTTCCTCCTTTGCTCTTAAAGAAAACAGAGGAAGATGGAGATAACACTTCCTTACCATACTGGACTGTCCAGGCAGCACGACAGTGGGAGGAGAGATTCATAATTCAGATAGTCAAAGCAGCCTTAGCAGCCAAGTGCTGAGCCACTGAATGCAAAACAAAAGCTTTGCAGAACTTGAGGACTAGGAGGGTTTTAATAAATTCATGTAGGAAACATCCTTACCCAGCCTCCTTGAGGGAACTGAGCCACTGAGTACGTGAAGATCAAGCAGGTTAGAGGGTACAGAGAGCGGTGTTTCATCTGGTCCAGGCAGCAGGTCATTTTGTACACCCAGAAGCACAGAGTTTTTCCACCAACACTGACTTCCCAAGAATGCTCACAGGGACTTAAGCAATGCAGCTTCTCAGAAATGGGATAATCCCCTTTGATCTGTAATAGCAGAAGAAAAACTACTTTGAAATGAACATAGCACTTAGTGTGAGAGGCTCTCTGCCCTCACTAGCTGGACAGGAGCTGCAGATAAAAGGTTGTCCTTGCTGTTTCTTCAGAGAACCTCACCCAGGACTCACTGTGCTGAACTGGGAGAATATAAAGACCAAGAGCTAAGTGAGGGCTGTAGGGGTTGGGACACTTCATTTGCAGTGTTCTGCAGCACAGGAGATTGTCACTCATGAAATCCACACGCACATTCAGTTTTGTACTAGCATTACTGTGGTGGGAGCCAGAGCTGGGATGCTCCTTGGGAAGGGAACATGTCATTTTGGAGCCCATCTCACCAGCTTCTCCAGGGAGCTGCCTGAAAGTTTCTGGCCTGGGGCTGTTGCTTCCTGCTGTTACTGGGGAGGAGGAACTGGTACAGTGCAGGGGCTGAGTTTGGCTGTCCTTGCCCAAAGCAGAGGTGTTAGGGGGGTGTGGGGCTCAGGTGTTGTTTCTGTAAGCTGGGATGAGCTGCTGGCACAGCTCTGGGTGAGCAGCCCTCCCTGGCCTGCCAGCGTTCCCTCTGTAACCCCCTCCCTGGCATCCCCTCAACAGCAAGAGCACACTGACATCCTGCGCAGCCTCCGCTTCACCCTGGCCTTTGTACACTATGTGATGGAAATTGCTGCTCTTAAAGGCAGCTCCAGCGAGATGAGCAGCTCCGTGACAGCCGAGTACCAGCTCCAGGAGAGTGTGGTGGCCGACCAGATCAGCCTCCTCAGCCGGGAGTGGAGGTAAGGACCAGGGAGAGATGCCCAGATCCCAAGTCTCTGTCACTGCATCCCATAGCAGAAGTCCTTCGAGACACTCACTGCTGTCCCATCATCTGTTGTGCTTTCTTTGCAGCTATGCAGAGCAGCTGGTGCTGTACCTGAAAGTAGCAGAGCTTCTGTCCTCAGGGCTGCAGATGGCCATAGAGCAGATCAAAGCTGGCAAGCTGTGCCTCTCCTCCACTGTCAAGCAAGGTAGGGGGCTGCTGACACAGAGGATTCCTCTGGAATGGAAGCGTTCAAATTATGGCAAAGGGCTGGAGGGGATTGAGGGAGTGCGAACCCCCACTCATATGTCCAGGGCTTGTTTCTTATGTCCCCTTGTACAACCAGGTCTGGGTTTATTTAAACACTGAGAGATTGTTCCTCTCTTTACATTGACTTTGTGTCCCAGAGCTCTTGCTCATGCCCTGGAGAGAATCTTCAGCACTAATTAGTGAGAGGGGGATGTATCTTATCTGGTTCCTTGATCTTCTCTATCGCAGGTGCTTATTTGTACTTGAGTAAGCCCAACTTAATTACACAGTGCATGTCCTAGGAAGTGCTTACCTGGCAAATGGAGACCTGTCCTGGCAGTGATGATTTTTCAAGTGAAACAAAAACACAGGAAGTACAATGCTGGTAATGCCAGAGTCACTTCTTTGTTAGTGTTACGGCCGTAATGTTTGCATCTGACTGGCTGGCTTGTGAGGCAAGCTGGCTGTGATTCAGTGATTAGAAAAAACAGCTTCAAAACTGCCATCGTAATATTACCGAAGGAACTTTCTGAAGCAACTGAAGTACTTGACCCACCAGCCACCTTCCCCAAGAGCTCGTGTTGCCTTGGGATGGGGTGTAAAATAATAGCAGTTAAAGCAGTGAGCACACAGACCTCGGAGCAGGCACTGTGGAGCAAGATGCACAGGTTTAGCTGCACATCTTCCACGAGTTCAGGCTAACAGGAAAGTTGTCATGACCCAAATCACTCTTCTCAGGGCAGATTGCAGCCTCTGGATTTGTAGTGTAATTTGTCCTTCCGTGTGTGGAAATTGGGCAAGGCTGTTCTCTCGTTTCTGTCACCACAAAATCTGTTCCCTTCAGGTTTCTCGGGGCACAGTGAGGACAAGAGGGTTTCCAAGATCCTTGTGTCCCATGCATGTGGAAAAATCAGGGAAGCACGACCAGGACACTTCCCTGGAATGTCCTTGGGTGGTGTGTGCCAGGCAGGGTCTGTACCCACAGCAGTCTCTTCTCTGCCTCTCAGCTGTCTTACCCCTGCCTGCAAGCTGGACTGGGTTGCAGGGCCTGGCTCTCTTGTGAGCCTGTCCCTCTGCATAGCAGCTGAGAGGCAGGTTCATGGTATGTGTTGATTTGCCTCCCCCAGGAGCGAATGGTGCAGTGTGGGGATTTTCAGTGTGCACGTAGCAGTTAATACTCATCAGATGCTGGTGGGAGTTTGTACCCATAACTTTGTGTAGGCCATGCCATGCAGCTAAGGAGACTCAGACCTGGGGCATCACTTGCTGATTGGGATTGGTATTTAATCAGAATCACCCTTGATTCCTGATTCTCTATCCTGTAACCTTCTCATACGAGCTGCTGTGGTCAGGAAAGGAGGTGGCCTTTCACAGGCATCAGAGTCCTTTCTTCCTGGGATGGCAGAGTCCCAGGAGAGATTCCCTTGCTTAGTCAGTGCTGCTCATCCACATGCAGCTCCAGCAGCTACCACACACTGGTCACGTACTTCTTCACGGCATGTCAGCGCCCATCAGGTTGCAGGAGCTTTGTGTCTGACATCTGTTGTTTCTGGTGGTGCATGAGACATCTTGCACAGTGCAAACTGCTCTGCCTTGTGGTGGCTGAAGGAAACAGAAGTAGACCTGGCCTCAGGTGAGCTGGGCATATGCGTAAGTGTTGCCACATGCAGGCTTATAACTGGGGAAGGTGACAGAGGAAAGAGAAAGACCCTACTGGTACAGAAGGTACTTCTCTACAGTCTTCTGTTTTGAACATAACCCTGTTGTCTTGAAGTTACTCATCTGGGGTCCTGTACCTGGGGATTGGGAGGCACAGGGAGGACTAGGAGTATTGCCTAAAGTGTTTTCTTCCTTTACTCTAGTTGTGAAGAAGCTGAATGAGCTTTACAAATCCAGTGTATCATCCTGCCACTGCCTCAATATGAGACTCCAGAGGTTCTTCTTGGACAAACAGAAACTCATGGATCGGATCAACAGCATCACTGCAGAGAAACTCATCTTCAGCTATGCTGTGCAAATGGTAATAACCGCACAGTGCCTGGGAACAGGGGTAGCACAGAGCGAGTGTTGGGCAGTAACGGTTCCTGCTCATGATGCTGTGTGCAGTCTCTGGGGTAAGGAGGTGCTCAGGCAGTGGAGGGGCCATTGGGTCTGGTCCGGGGTTAACCTATTGGAATGGGGTTGTTGCCGTAGGTACAGTCTGCAGCCCTGGATGAGATGTTCCACCACAGAGAGGACTGTGCACAGAGGTACCACAAGGCTCTGCTGCTCATGGAGGGGCTCCTGAACATCATCACTGAACAGGGGGACATAGAAAACATCAATAAATGTGAGTGTTCAGTGACTTCTCTTTTAATCCCACTACAAAATGTGGGTTTTTAGTTGCATGGATGAGAAACTTCTTTAGCTACGTCTTGGAGGACATAGCAGAGATCTCTTGGCTTGTTCCAGCTCCTCCAGCCTGGCCTCCTGCTTTCCCAGTGGGAAAACTGTTAGAAATGCAGGTCTTAGATCTGAGCCATACTTTGAGTTTCCCATGCGGAGCAATTGCCAGGGCTTTGCTGGAGCTTTTGATGTATGAAAGAACTCGCTGAAGGAAGTGGTTTGGCAACAGCAAGGGCCTGGGTTCGGTTTCCAGCAGGAGCCATCCCTCTGACTGCACAGAGCACTTGAACATGAAACTGCAGCGGCTGTGGGGCAGTGATGGCTGATCACAGCGAGGGCTCCTTCCAGCAGAGCTCCTCCTGAAACAGGATTGCTCCCCAGTCTGGTTCCCAGCCCCTGGCCTGGCTGACAAGGCAGCAGACAAACACTTTCCTCATCAAGTGCTTGCTGTAGCGGTGAAAGCTGAACTCTTCCCTACTTGCTGTTGTTTGGCTTCCTCTCCCAGGGACAGATGGACTGCTCTGTCTGCTGCTCCAGGCTGTCACTTCCCTCATGCTCACCCTTTGTTGGGAAGGGTGTTACTGTGCTGCTGCGGGCTCTGCACTGTGTGGAGTGGAAAGCACCGACCTCGCTTGCTCAGAGCGCGCTTTCCCTGCCCTTACAGCCGGGGTTAATCACTGCTGTTGTCCCTCTCTAGGGGAGGGGATGGGGAATAACCATCGTTCTGTTGGAGCAGCTTGACTTGGCCACAGCCAAACCAGCCCATCTGCAGCCATCCCAACGGCATCAGCATGGCTGAAGGGAACGGCTGCAGCTGGCAAACCATTGCCTCTCCCCACTGCTGACTTCCCACTGCCTTCCATGGGCCAGCATCCAGAGTGCTGCCAGGCTGCTCCAGCCATCCGTGCAGGCAGAGCTCGCGGATGGGTAATGAGAGGAGAGGTTTCTGTCTCACAAGCAATCAGTCAGTTAATTATCACCGACTCTCAGAGCTGACATGAGGCTCACTGAAGGAGAGCAAAGGGAGATTGGCAGGTCATGTGTGGTACCTGAGGGCTCAGTGAATAGGGAATACTGGGTAGTGTCTGTTGTACTATTTCTTACCAAACCTAAATCACATCTTTTGTCCAGAGATACAGCTAATGTGTCTAATAGATTTATTTTCCCAAGTGATATCCTGGTATTGCCTGCTTTAACCTCTGTTCCAGCTTCCTGATTGAGCTGTTCTCTGGTAGGCTGTAGTGGGTATGCATTTAATTTTAGGCCTCAGGTATATGATAACTTAATTCTGAAAAGTAAAACAATGAACCTAGAAATAACAGCAAGTCTTCCTGTGAGAAGAATTGATTCCACCAAACACTGAGCCTTGAGAGAGTCTTGGGCTCAGACAGTGAGCATCTGGCACTGACCTTGCTGGGCTGTGTCAGTCTCCCAGTTGTAAGCCATGACAAATGGCGTTGCAGACCTTGAGTCATCCTGCTGGCAAAAGCCACTCCAATAACTAAAAGTGATTAAATTGTTCCCAGCAGCCAGTGGTTCTTTGTAACATCTTGATACCTCTGTCAGAACAGGCTTTCATTGCTGCATCTCTGATTATTCAGCCCTTCGACCTGTCCCTTCCCGGTGTGGTGGTTGTGGTCAGGTCCTCACCTAGTCCAAAGTAGTGCCTGGTAATGATCTTCAAAGGACTGCTTTGATTTGATGGAGTTCTGCCTTTTCCTCCCAATCTCCAACATGTTTTGGTTGTCTTTATATTGCCAGGGAAACGAGAGGCTGATGTCTTGTGCTGTTGTTTTGTGTCCCAGGTAAGCTGTGCATCGAGCGCAGGCTGTCGGCGCTGCTGTCGGGGTTCTGTGCCTGATGTCGCGGTTGCTGTTCCTCACGCCCCAGCTGGTGGCTTTGTTTCCAGTGTCCTGCTGCTGCGGTGGGAAGCGATTCTGGCAGCAGGGGCCCTGGAGGATGAACTGCTCAGTTTTCTGTATTACAACACTTTGGGAAGTTGTTCCACGGACTCGGATTCCTCTGTGGGGATATGTGACTGCAGCAAGCACAAATACTCCCCTGCCCAAAGGCCTGGGCGAAGGTGTAGCCGATGTGGAAAGGTTTCCCTCGTTGCCAGAGGGGTTGAAGGATAGAAATCTGCTTCTTCCCAGCACTTTGAAGGATAAGACTGCTGCCTGTCCCTCTTGCTTAAGAACAGGGTATTCCAGTGCTGTGTCCATTGCAGGCGATGGATGTGCTGAAACTGCTGGCTTCAGTTAACGTTGGAGGGCGTCATTCAGAAATCAAGGCCAGTTTGTGTACTTCCCCCTACCCAGCTGAGAGCCAGGCATCTTCAAGCTTCCTGGCACCCTGAGGCTCCCCTCCTTCCCCTCCACTGTCCCTTCTCACATGTGTTTATGCCTTGGAGTGCTTACTGAATGGCAGAGAGGAGGGAGAGAGCTCCCTATTGCCTGAGTGCTGCTGAAGTAGCTCCTTCCTCGACAGACTTGCTGAGCAAGGCAGAGGATGCGCTGCACTGGGGCAGGTTGTGTCTCAAGTGTGGGCAAACCATGCAGAGGGACAGACTGCACAGGGAACAGGAGGATGATGAAGTGTTAATGCTCCTGTGTTGGTAAGAAGCCAAAATGAATCTGTGCCTCCCTTGGTCCCCAGGCTCAGCAGGATCAACACGAAGGACTTGTGGCTGTTCAGTAGGCACCTACCAGGAGGAAGCACTGGCGCTGTCCTGCTTTCAGCTGTTGGCTCAATAACCCCTTTCCTGGAGCCCTCACCCCACACCAAACTGAAAACACTAGCTTTGTGAATCAAAGGAGCACTTTACTCACTATGGGAACTTTGAGGAGTTGACTTTGCATCACACAACAACCCAGGAACATCACGACTGTTAGGAATGCTGTTCTTTTTATTCTTTTCCTTGCTTCCTGGTTGTTTTATTGCACTACGTGTGTGCATATATTAATATGTATTCCTCTGGGTGAATATATATTGATATAGGTCTGGTTTGTGTGTAACTGTACGTATTTAACTGTACTGTATCTTGTGAGTGTGAGGCAGAAAGCACTGCAGAGTCCGTGCTATTCCTCCTCCACAGCAGGCAAAGCTGACTTACCAAGGTTTGTTTTGTTATTTAAATGTTCTTTTAAGGACAGTCAGTATCAAGCTTTTTAAAGAGCTCAAGAACAGGCGTTCAGATCCCACACACAATTGGAAACCCTTTTTTTTTAAGTTTTATTTGCTGCTTCATGTTTTTTATAAAGAAATCTCGTAGTGTTCAGTTTCATGTTCAGCATTTCTTCTAAGGAGGCTCTGTAGCCAAATGAGACTGCGGGTGCGAGTGGCTGTGGTTGAGGCTTCGGATGCTGTGAGCCTGTGTGCGAGAGCTGGCTGCCTTTCCGTCTGCGTGTGCATGTGTGCGTGTGTTAATTTATCAGTCGTGGCAGTATTCTGTTAGCGCTGGGCAGAAAAGGATCTTTGAAAGCAACTCAAAACCTCAGGCTTTGTTCTTTTGGGATCTAAATGTATTTTGCACTTGGTGGTTAAGTCCTCATCGCTTTTTTTCCTCTCAATATTGGCACGTTCAGTGTGATACTTTACAAAGGGTTTCAGGAGCAACTCAATTGACTTTGGAGCTGGCATCATCTTTGGCAACGTGGGTGTTGAAACGCCAATAAATGAATTCAAAGATAGTCCCAGTTGCCCCAAACAGGGAAGTTTAAGTGTAGCTTTCACAAATGCTTCGGCGTTGGGCCGCGGTTACATCCTGCACTCGCAGCCTGCTGCTTCTGTGGCCGTTGTGCTCGTGCCTGGGACAAAGAGAAGAGAAGGATACAACCCCAACCAGCCGAGGCCCAGCTTGTGGATGGGAGTGCCGAGGAGACCCAGACTGCTGCCCAAAGGCTGTTGCCAGCGCTGCAAAGGGCTACACTGTGGGAGATGGCACGGGAGCACTAAGCCAGGACTGACTCTGCAATAGACACCCTGAGCCCTCCCGGCACGCACCGACAGCCTCCAGCCCAGGACACGCAGGCAGGATGGTCCCTGCGCATGGCGAGCTCAGCACTAACCTTCCAGCCGTGCTTCGTTACTTGAATGTATCCAAATCGTCCACATTCAATGTACACAAGTATGTATTGCTCCAAAAAAGTGTGGTTTACAGACCTACAGCCGGTATATATGTATGTGTTTGTGTATATACATACGAGGAGGGGTGTGTGTGCGTGTATGTGTACCGATACACACGCAAACACAGACGTGTATATATAGGTTTTTTCTCAATACTTGAAACTTAGCCACTGTGCTTGAAAAAAACCCAACAAAAACACACAAGAAAACACATAAAAGCCCACCCCAAAAACTGGAGGGGGGGGAGAAAAAAAATGAGACAGGTGATTTATTTTGCCATCACTTTGGTGACTTTCTTTTTTATCTAACTGCATGGAGCGTGAAGCCAACTTTTTTTGGTGAATATTTATTGCTTTGTAGACAAGGTATGCAAAAAAAAATAACCTCAAAAAAAGAGAAAAAAGCAAGAAACCAGCCCAAAAGCAGCCCCTACCTGTGAAGTTGCTAGTGTAGTCCACCCGCTGGTGTCATGGCTTCCTTCCTGTTGTGTCTGGCGTCTTCAATAGATTTCAAGAAACCTCAGTCTAATAAACACGTCCCTTCAGGTTTGTGAGAGCGGATGGCGGTGATGTTCTTTATCAGCAATGCTTGAGACTTTGTCAATGTTTTTTATTTGTGTTTTGTGTGACTTTTTTTTTTTTTTTTGGCTTTAAATTGTACAACACCAATTTAAGAAAATAAAACTGATTTGAAATTGTTAGTGCTCGGTTGTCGGTGCTTCATAACCCCACTTTGGCAGTGTCTGAGTGAGGGGTTTCGTGTGTTTTGGTGCTACCAGCTTTGACTTCCAGGTGGAAAAGTGCTCTTTTCCCCTTTTCAAGATCAGAAAAGCTCCATTGCCTAAAGCCACACATGAAGCCTTTGAACATGGAAATGATTAAGCCAGTTTCTAGATGGGTGCTGTAGTCACTGTTCATCATCCATCCTTCTTACCTGGCCATACACCCCTGCTATGGTTAGAAACTCTGTCATGAGCTGACAGCAGATCCCTTCGCATCCAGGCAGATGCTTGAATATCATCCCTGTTCCAGTATTCACAGTTGGAGCAATTAACTGGTGCTCCAACATGAAGCACTGGAGCAGGGGTGTCTGTAGGGACTGAGTGTAAATTCATGGTGGTGGTTTAACGCATTATTTTAAACCCTAGGGGGTTTTAATCAATAGAGCCAGGCAGCTTCTTGTTGTATAGCAGAAAGTACTTTGAGATGAAGTGTGAGCACAGTGGTAAGATTTGGGTATGTTTAATTAAGTATTTTTCTGCCATGTTTGTACTCATTGCAATTTGACATTTGAACACAATGGGTTGGCTTTCTTGTGCCCATGTAGCTGTGCAAAAAGTCACTGGACAAGGCACAAAGTTCAGTCAGGATGCTGTGAGCATCGGTCCTCATTTGAGCTGCCGGACAGGTAATTGTAGCCCCTGCTCTGCATGGAAGGCTGTATGATGGAGAGCTAAGCTCTGCACTGGGCCGTGAGAACCATGCTGAATAGCCCAGTCCTTCCACTTAGAGAAACCTTGGCCACAGAGCATAATCTTTCAGGAGCCAAATGCCACAATTCCACCGAACGTTTCCCAGAACTCCTCTTGCTGGGCTGTGCATGCTGTTGGCCATGAGCATCCCTGGAGACCCCTGTACGGGGCGCCTCTGCTTGTGCAGACATTCGCCTCTATTGTCTTTTGGCAAGAAAAGACCCAGTTTCAAAATCCTGATTTGCCATGAGCTGGAATTGTTTTTTCTTGCTCAGCCCTATTTATAACTCCTGTTTCCTGCCCCTGCCTTTCCCACCGCAGGGAACTGGACACCGCGTGTTCGCTCCGTGAGAATGACCCTGCCTGGAAGCGCCAGGCTCCGGTCACTTGACGTTAGCGCTGACTCATGGGCAGGGATTCCTTTCCCCTGCAGCCCTGTTCCGTGCCTGACAGCTCAGCGTGCTTGGATCTTTGGGGGTTTTGGTGTTATGGGGGGGGGGAGGAACATGTGAAGCCCCCTTTTGTGTGTAAAACCTTGCGTGTATTTGTTCCCTAGGCATGGGGTAAAGAATATGTGTGTGTGTATACATATATATGTGTTTATAAATATATGTGTGTGTATATAAAGTTTCTGATACTGAGGGTAAGGGAGGAAGTTTCTTTTGAAGCTGCCTGTGAAGGAGCTTAAGGCTTCAGGTGGAAAACCTGTAGCCAAATGAAAGCTGGATCACTGCATGCCACATACCTGTGTAAACAGAGAGCGCTCTGCTGAATCCATAGGACTCTTTCACAGGCAGCGAAGCCTTTGAACCTGGGGAAAGTGCTGGCTGGAGAGACTTAAACAACAGAGACAAACAGCCTCTTCTAAAGGCACTAAACCACACGGCCTGGGCAGTTCACAGCACCAGTGAACATTGCACAACCTTCTCGATGATGGCTGTGACGTTTCAGCGCTGTTGTTTGGAGGAGCAAACAAACCCAAGCCATTCTTCCGGGGCATTTGGCTTCGCTCCCGCGTTTTGTATTTAGTTGTTGGTAAGTACGTCAGCAAAAACGTGCTCATTCAACTCCGAGAGATCAGAGGTTACTCGGTGACATCAAGGAAGCAGAAATGATCCTTTTTTTAGCGTATTTCTTCTCCTGAGCTGAAAACGTGACCCACACCTATAATGAGCCTCCATCTCACTGGGTCCAGACACCTGCCCCCCTCAGCTGCAAGAATGAGAGAAACCTTCATCCAAAAGGCTGGCTGGTACCTCCTGTGTGCTGTTCTCTGACTCATGATCCTTTCCAGCCCCACGGCACTCTCCATACAGGCCAGTGCTGTGGGTCAGAGCTACTTGCATTAACTCCTTTCTGTTCTGTTTGGGACCTGTGCAGGTCACAATGGGAAAGCAATTAAATGGGAAGAGCCACACACAGGGACCTGATCTAACAACTCTTCAGTACCAGAGGCAAAAAGGAGGAAGCCTTTTTCTGTTGATTTGAAATAAAATTTAACAAATCCAAAACTGAAACTCCTGTTGTCCTTAGAAAACACACATAACTCTTCTGCTGTTTTCTTTCATTCACTATTTTAATCATTTCCAGAGTCAAGAGCTTTGACACATATGAGGCCTGGTCTGCTCACCCTATTTACCTGAATAGCTTCAGGACAAAAAAAAGTCTACCACTTACTCCTCATCTTCTATCACTGTGGTCTGGTAT